>JAJEJO010000210.1:1031474-1103913 GCA_020662805.1 Glaucomys volans
CTTTCTTTCTTTCTTTCTTTCTTTCTTTCTTTCTTTCTTTCTTTCTTTCTCTCTTTCTCTCTTTCTCTCTTTCTCTCTTTCTCTCTTTTGCCTAATCATGACCAAGATACTTAATAATGTCTACTGTGTCTTGGAAGGCCACCCTAATCTACCTTGCTGAGGGATTGTAATTTCTTTCATAACCAGCAGAGGACTTTTTACTCTAATTCATTGTATTCTGCTTTGTTCTCATCAGTATCATTTTTTGAGGATTTCTTTCTTTCTTTTTTTTTTTTCTTTCTTTTTTTTTTTTTTTTTTTTACAGTCCCCATAGAATAAAGTCTTCAGGAGCAGATTCTAATTTGAGGAAACTTTTTTCTAATGTTTTACTTTGTCCAATTAGCTCTAATGATTTTGTGGAGGTATTGGGTAACCTTTCACCTAACATGCCATTGACAGTCTGAAAAGAATTGCAAACAATTTGCAATCTCCCACAATTTGCAATCTTTCTGCCCTCTTGCTGATATTCTGTATACATATTTTTAAGGAAAGTGAGTTTACATAAAACAGAATCTGCAACAATAATACTATTAGTCAAAGTTTATTGAGCGCTTACTCTGTGTAGGGAGTATTAAATGTTTTGTATAATATCTAACCTGTCACTCACCCTCATGGCGTTACTGTTTTACCTCTAATAATAATCCTGTAATGTAGTTCCTATGATAATTATTATCCCTGTTTTACAGATAAGTAAACTAAGGCATGAAAAGTTAGCATTCCTTGATTAAGCTGGCACAGCTAGGAAGGTTTAAGCTATATTAGGAGGCACTAGTAATAATGTTAATAACATGAATAAAATGAATGATCAGTTACTGTAGTAAGCACATTCTATATACCTAGTAACATTTAATCTTCACAACTCTGTAAAACAGAGTTAATTATCCTCCATTTTACAGATGAGGTAGTTGAAGCCCAGGAAGGAGAATTTACCTAAAATCACAGAAGGAGCAGGCAACAGGGCTGGCGTGTTGCCTTGAGACTTCACTACCTGGCTCTGTACACCAAACTTCCCTCCAGCTACTCAGGTTCCATGAATTCTGTGTTCCTCTCATTCCTTGGTGGTACTTGATGTCTGCCCACACATTTTTGCTTAGACTTTGTTGAAATGTTGTTTAACTTTCTCTGTTGCTGTGGACTGAAAGCAGGTCTCAGAAAGCAAAGATTAGGTTCTTGCAAATGTTTACTGAATAGATAGATGAAAACAAAACAAAAATATCCCTCCGTTTATATTCAATTTGAGTCCTTACTGCATTTCTCTATCATTTTATTTTACAATGTAACTGCGGTCAACCAAAAAATACTTACTGAGTGATTTAGGCACCACTGAACAGGGCTGTGGAAAAGTGCAAGGACTTTCACTCTCTTGTGGACTTTGCCCTCAAGGGACTTGGGTCCAACTCTAAAATACAGGTTGTGTACAAGAAGATAGCCAAGATGCTGAGTCCAAATGTGTCCCATAAATATCACCTTCTCTAGCATCTGTACTTGACTTCTGCAGAGTGTCCTCTGTCAGAGCAGAGGTTTTCTGTGAGTAGTACTATGCCCTGCGGGATGGAAAAGCAGAGGCATTGGCTGCTGAGAGTCTGAGATGGTTAACTGTGTGGGTGTCATTCAGAGATCTTCACTAAGAATGAACACATCACTCAGTAATTTCACTGCATGTGTTTCATATTTCAGAGATTCCCCAAATAAAACATCAACTAGGAAAGTGAATTGTTGCCTGGGTGAGTATCAAAGATGGAACTCACCTTCTGTCGTGTGTCTAGACTGTAGACTTTGAGACTGAATGATGCAGTTTTTCTGGGATGAGTTAAAAATAAAAGGTTTGAGAAATGTACATGATAAAAGTTGAGTTTTGATGTGGCAATTTCATGGAATAATATGAAATAATGTGGTTTTGATTCTTGATTGGACCCCAGGAGTCTCCTTGCAGATTTTGGAAGCTGTGACACTGTGTGCATGTCATGGAAAGTGCTTAACATTTCATTTTATAAGCAGATGGAGTCTCTGTTAGTCTCTGTAGCTAATCTGAGACCTCTTGAAGGCAAATGGTATCTTCTTTGGATTTGCATCCCAAATGCTGAGCCCATGCTTTGGCCCATTGTATTTGCTAATAAAGTTTGAGTGACAGTCCTCATCACACTTCCTTTCCCTCCACTCTGCTGTAAACTCTCTGAACTTCTTTATGTTTCATGAACACAGAAACTTTATTCCAGCCACAGAGACTTTCCTTTCTGGTTATCTCCAGTGTTAGTAGTGCCTTACTCCAGATTGTCCCATAGAAAACAGTTTCTTATTTTGGTCCAAGCTCACTGAGGCCCCTCACTGAGGCCTTTTCTGACAATCAAATCAAAATCTCATACCACTTCCACCAGTATCATCCTGGATATTTCCTCAGAATGATCATCTCCCTCTGAAGTTATTTCACTCATTTGTTTTGTTATTTATATGTGTTCTGTCTTCTCTAATTGAACTGTAAATTCCTTGAGAATAGGTCCATTCTTTGGCTTATTTGGCACTGTATCACTAACATCTCATATATAGAAAGTGCTCAATAAATATTTCTTGCATTAATGAATGGAGAAATAAATTCCCGAGATCACTGCTTCTTTCCTTCCCTATCTGTTATTCCCAGTTGTCTTCCCTGGTCATGTTAGTGGATCACTCTTTTGCCTGAGTCATTTCTTTTGTGTGAGGTGATTGTGGTGGAGGTATTGGTGGGAAGATACCAAATATCCATACTTTATTCAGCTGGTGCCTTTCTAACCAGCACACAGGTGGATTATATTGGTTGTCTGTTAGTTGTTAGCTGTGCCATGAGGCATTCCTTCCTCCTTCCAGGTGACTTCCTATGCAGTCCTTATGCCCTTGAGGAAACACTGTTCTCTGTTGATGTACTCAACCCTCAGGTAGACCTCAGGGAAATTAGTTTATCAAGCTAAGGAGGGATACAGAAAAGCACCTCTCTGCCAATCTTTCTTTCTATTTTTAGGGTCCCCTTGCAGCTGTTGTCTTGTGTAGAACTTTTGATCCGTTGTTTATGTTCACTCCTTTGGAATATCAGTGCCACTCAGGAAGCATGTGTCATGTCAACTGCCCTGCTCCCTCCCAGGAACAACCACTGTGCACTCTCCTCGGGGGCTTGCCAGGCATCCAGCTGGTGGACTGTGGCTCTGAGGAACATAGACAGATGGGTCTGTGGAGGAAGGCTCCTGGAAGCACACTGAGCCTGTTGAGGAGCCAAAAACTAAAACGAGAAAGCTAAAAACTCAACCAACCATGGGGCAGAAGGAGTAGGAGTATGCCAGTTGTCACTAGAGCCCATATCATAGATGCTTTGTGGAAATGTTTCTCCTTTTTCCTTCTTTAAGAGCACAATGTTTTGGAGTTTAAAGCATTGCAGAGATCGGGGAGTTCACACACTTGGATTTACATATAATGAAGGTAGTGATAAGCAATCTTGCACAGGAAGCCTTCTGGAAGGGTGAAAGGACTATATCCAGCATGCAATCCTTTACCCAGCTGTGAGCCCTAACTCAGGATTGCATGTGTCTAAGGGAAGACTGGCATTTTCCTCCTAAGATCCAAGGCATCCTGTGGACTGCTAGTGCTTCTGATGCAATTAGCAGAAATGTATCACTACGTTCTCTTCTGACTGCTGGTTTGGTCTGGCACAAAATCCTGGCTTCTTATGATCCAGCTCTGACTCAGTATGGGCCAACTGTGTTTCCTATGTGTCAAGCACTATGCTGAGCACATTACAAGCTATGTTTGATGGCTTTTTGTTGCTGTGACAAATACGTGAGAAAATCAACTTAGAGGAGGAAATATTTGCTTTGGTTCATTATTTTCAGTCCATGGTAGGTGGGTTGCATTTGTGGAAACATCATGGTGGAAGGGTGCAGTGGAGCAAGGCAGCTGCTCACCTTATGCCAGCCATAAAGCAGAGAGAGAGAGAGAGAGAGAATAAGAAAGGGGATGGGGGATGGGGACAAGATATGGTCCCCAAGGGCAAGACACCAGTGACTACTTTCTACAAGTAGGTCTCACCTCCTGCAGTTTCCACCACATCCCAATAATGCCTTCAAATTATGAGTCCATCTAGGGATTAAGCCACTGAGGAGGTTACATCCATTATCAAATCACTTCCCAAAGCCCCACATCTGAACATTATTGCCTTGGGGACCAAGACTTCAACATTTGGGAGACACTTGCAATCCAATCCATAGAAAGCAGAATCTCATTAAACCCTCATAGCTGCTCCATGTTGGGGACACAATTGTATCTTGATTGTATAGATTAAAAAAAGAAAAAGAAAAAGAAGAACAAAAACAAAAACAAAAAAAAACAATGTGCAAAGTAAGGTATTTTCCCAGATCACATGCTCAGAACATAGTGGGGCCTGGGACTTGGAATCACTTGCATTTGACTTTTTGGCTATCTCTCTTTTACCAGAGTGCTTGTCTCCATTATGTCCTCTTTTCTTCATTACCGAGTTCCTCTCCCACTGGGGACCCAGTGAATTTGTTTGCTCCTTCTTGTCATGATGCATTATAGGATCCTTTCTTGAAGTGTTTCAGGAATAGGGCCTATGAGTGGAGATGTTTTTATGTTGTTCCTGGCATAGAGAAACAGATCCCTGGCTAGCCTCCAGAGGTCCCTCTTAGAAAATCCCAGGACTACTCTGCTTTGTTCAGAGGAAGACTTATTCGAGGTTCTTCCACCAGCTTTTTGCCTCAGGTATTTGCAATCTTGGATTCTCCCATAGAGAGTTTACAATTTCTTTCTTTCTTTTTTTCTGTTTTTCTTTTCTTTCTTTTTTTTTTTTTTTTTTTTTTTTGGTGCTGGGGATTGAACCCAGGGCCTAGTGCATGCAAGGCAAGCACTCTACCAATTGAGTCATATCCCCAGCCTGAGATTTTACAATTTCTTGAACATTTCTGTGTGTTTCTCTGGAAAGAAATATTGAACAAATCTAGGTAGAAGCAATTCTGTTAGAATTCTACAAACCAATGCATCTGGATATCATGACATTGGAACAGAATGGATGGCACCTGGGTGTATATGTCCCTCCCCTCACCCCTTCCCCCCTTTCCTTCCTCCCCTTTCCCTTCCCTTTCTTTCTTTTTCTTTCTTCTTTCTTTCTTTCTTTCTTTCTTTCTTTCTTTCTTTCTTTCTTTCTTTCTTTCTTCTTTCTTTTTTTAATTTTTGGTTCTAGTAATAGGACCATACATATCTTTCCTAGGAAATACCAAAGAAATCTACAATTCATGCCAATCATATTTTTGTTCTTTTTGGGTTAAAAATCATCATAGGTAAAATTTTGTTTCCTCAGGAGCAAGTTGATGGGTTCCCACTGTATAATGATAATAATAATAATATCATCAGCATCACATACATTGTCAAATAATGCTATTTGTAGGAAACTATTATTTATTGGATTTAGGATATGATTTCAAATTGCATGAGTGTACCAAAAGGAAAAGGAAGCAATAGAGAAGTTTAATGAGAGCACAACCGATTAACAAGGTTTTACTGACTTATATTCTATCAGGAGTGATATTCTGGAAGGAAGGAAAGCCAACTGGGAGCCAGGAATTCACTAACTCTAGCTCTTTGAGTGATAACCAGCAAAACTTTTCATCTCCCTGTTTAAAAAGTATGGTTATTTATTTACCTCAAAGTGTTGTTGTTTTGAGATAAATTAAAATAATGTACATGGCTTAGTGCATTGTTATAACTTAGTCCATATTTATATATATATGCATATAAATGTATGTGTATAACATATGCATTAGCAATTTCATCATATATTGTTGTAACTTAGACACCCATGTCATTATACATATTTATTTTGTTACAGTACGGGGTGTTGAACCTAGGGGCATTCTACCTCTGAGCTACATCTCCAGCCCTTTCTATTTATTTGATTTTTTAAAATTTTATTTTAACATAGGATCTCACTAGATTGTCCAGACTGACCTCAAACTTGTGATCTTCTATCCTTAGCCTCCTGATTACTGGGATTATAGGTGTATACCAGGGCACTATGCTCACTGCACTTTGGTAGGTATACTGTGTCTGGATTCAGAAAGATCTAGAAAGAAAGAAATCCCTTTCACCTGCCTGTAATTGTGGTATTTGGCTTGTTATTTGCTTTGTTTAGTTTGGTGCTTTCTCCTACACATATATTTAGATCCTAGGACTTTTCTTCAGTTCAATTCACTTCCTGAGAGATTTTATTTTATTTCTGAGAAGGAGTGAGAAAAAATATTTCATCATTTTTCCTATCAAGATGGTTGTATAGCGAATTGTGACAGTACATGGCTCTGAACATGAATTTCTCACCAGAAAAGTCATACAGAATAGTTTCTGGAGTAGGTTATCATGAAATTATGTACAGATTTTGTCCTAATAGACACTTTTTTCTTGGAGGACTGATTTTTCCATGATAATTCCACTGACATCTGCTGGTGAAAAAAAAGAGTTGGGATGTCAAGTCTTGGGGGTCTTAACTCCTTCCATCTGTTATGTTCTCTGGTTCTAATTTTTTCCTTTCCCCACATCTCTTGACCTTTGGAGGTCAGGCACAGAATTTTCATGGTGATGTGAAAATAGAGAAAGAAGCCTCTGGATTTGGTGATTTTTCTTTCAGGCAAGTTTGGAGCAAGACCAGTGCCTCCTGCACTGGAAACTCAGAATCCACCAGGGAGACCACACAAGGTGTTTTTCACCTTAACCCAGTGCCAAAGGGCTTAAATTCACTAGAATGCACTGGACTGTTATATGTAGCAGTCTCCGTTTTTCCTGATATTTTTCTCCCAAATCATTTATTCATGTGGTTGAGTTATCTGGATTTATTTGTGTTTGGCCAACTTATTGTCTTATCAGAGTAAAATGTTTTGGCATAGAAAGCTTTTGAGGGGGGTTAGATTTGTCTTATGAAATGAACATGAAAATTAATCTTACATTCTTGCTGATGGATTTAAAAAAATAATAGATTTTAAAATGAAAACAGCATCAACCAACAGAATGATGGAAAATTATAAAATTGAAATCAACCTTCAGACAAAGCTTTTGTTGGCCCCATGGAGGCAAAGAAAGATGTGTTTGTCTGAAAATAATTTCTTGATCTTCTCTGGCTTTCAGACAGGCTATAATGTATGACCTGAGTGAAAAATGCTCTCATACTCGGAATAATCAACTTTGGACAAATTTACTCATCAGGAGAGCGCAATTTGAAACAATTCTACTCAAAAAGAGCATATGAGTAAGAAAGAGAATATATGCAAATTATTTTTAATTCAGTCTATTGTTTCAAATTAAATTTAATTTTGTTATACATGAACACTACAAATAGCAGTTCCATGTTGTTGTGGGTTGATTGTTTCCCTTTTTGTGTACCTTATAAGGTGACCTTATTTGGAAACAGTGTCATTGAATATATACAGCCTGAATATCCCTTATCTAAAATGCTTGAGGTTTATTTTTCATAATTCAGATTTTTTCAGATTTTTTATACGTATTTGTATATACATAAGATATCTTATCAATGAGACCCAATGCTAAACACAAAGTTTAGTTATGTCGCATGCATACTTTTACACATAGGTTGAAGGCAATTTTATGCAATATTTATAATAATTTCATGTACGAAGCACAGTTTCATGGTGTGGAATTTTCAACTTGTGTTGTCAAGCTGGTGCTTGCAAAGTTTCAGTTTTTGGAGCATTATCGATTTTAGATTTTTAGATTAGGGACAATCAATCTGTAGTTAATAAACATGAAGTTGTACTGGAATAGGTGGACTTCTGATTGAATTCATCTGATGTCCTCATAAAAAATATGACCATGAGGAGACACAATGCAGGGTAGATATTGTGTGACAATGAAGGCAGAGGTTGGAGTGTTGAACCAGGAAGGAAAGTAATGCCAAAATGGCCAGTAAATATTCAGAAGTTAGAAAAAGACATGGAAGGGACTCTTCCCTTCAGGTTTCAGGAAGAACATGACCTTGCCAACACTGGGATATCAGACTTCCAGCCTACAGGAACCATGAGATCATAATTTCTGTTGTTTAAATCTCTTTAGTTTTGGTATAGCCCTAGGAAACTGGAACATCTGGGTAATGAAAGGAAAGAATTTCGTTAAGTAATAATAATCATATATAAAGTTCTACAGAATGGCCAGGTTAGATCCAGTCCCCAAGTATGACATGAGCAATGACAGACCATGGAGCACATTTCTAGTCTTGGAATGCTCTTAAAATTACCATCCCTTCCCAGTCCTGACTCCAGCCTCTCTGTTACAAATGCCAGAGAGTTTGGTTGGGGTTAGAGATGTAATTAGAACTGATTTTCTTCTTCTCCCTCAAGCATCATCAGGACAAACCCTACTGTATCTTAGGTTTCTCAATCACCTCAAAAGTCAAAGACCCCCACCACTCAGGCATGTGGTGGGGGAACATGTGGTGGGGAACATCTTCCAGATTCTAACCACCACATGATCTTGTACATCCAAAAACCAGATTCAGTTATAAATCTCTCGCTAATACCAGAACCCTTCTACTCTTGCAATTCATGATCCTTAGTCAGCAAAACATTCATGTCACCAGTCTCTTCTTTAAATACCTCATCATTTTTATTTCTTAAAATGAAACCTTGCTCTTTCTTGAGTTATTTCCACTTCTAGAGTCATCTCTACCATGGATGTTTTTCTTCTACATCCTGTTCACCAGAGCCCTGAAAGTTGGATGGTTGTCCTTTTTGATATTTATTGTGGCTTCTGAATGTTTGTTTCTCCGTGTTCCTCAAAATCTCCATGGATGGTGGTGCACACACCACAGGGCCATATCACCCACTGCCTTTCCTTGCTTCCATCATTTACTTTCTATCCTCAGCACATTCCTGGGCCTCTACTCTGTATATCCTACTGTTAGCTTACAGATCTTCTTTTTATGCCTAATTGACATTTAAAATGGGAATCCTCCCAACTAATGCTCTTGACACTGGCCACATTTTATCCATAACTATCTAACTTTCTCTCTCTCTTTTTTTTTTTTTTTTTTAGCCAATCCCATTCTTAGAAACTGGCACCACCACCCATCTAGTTGCTCAGGTTAAATTCCTAACAGATATTTTATTAATTTGTTTTCTTTCTCTCCTATGCATCTAATCCATGTGTAAATCCAATTTGTTTTTATTTTTAAAAGATAGCCTGAATGAGACCACTTTTCACGATCTTCAGCCTCACTGGTCCACATCATCATCCTCTCTTTCCTTGGCTATTCTGGTGACATCTTATCTAATCTTTATTTCTACTCCTGTACTCCAAGAGTCAATTCTCTATTCAATAATCCTAGTTATCCTTTAAGAACATCAATTATATGACTCTCTGCTCAAAACTCTACAGTGGTTTTCAGTTACACTCAGAATGAAATGTAACACATCAATGTCATAAAAGGTATTTTAGTTACCCAAGACCTCTCTTCTCCTCCTCTCAATGTCACCTCACCCATATGCATGCTGTACACTTGGAACCCTCCAAGTCCATTTGCTCTGCCAAGATCTGCTAAAATTCCTTGGCTGGACCCCTCATGGAATTCACATGTCTGCCCCAGTGTCTCATCCCCCAAAAAGGCCTTCCAGACAGACCATGCTATTTGAAACAACCGTCCCCTAGCCCCACATCACTCTATCCTCCTACCTTGCTATAATTTCCTTCTTAGCCCTTAACACTTAGAAAAGTCTGTTATTTATTCATCTGTTACTTATTTATTGCCTCTTCCCCTAAAATGTAAGATCCACCAGGCCACTGAGTTTATTGCTCTCATTTATAGTGACTAAATTACTGCCTGGAACATGGGATATATTAACGGATATTTGTTGAGTGAATGAAACATTTATTAGGAATAATAGTAGGCTATTAACAGTGAAAATTGTTTATCTTTTACTAGACAGAGGAAGCTGTTCTATCTGTACTGGCATGAGTTCTGGTGTTTTAAAACTATGGGCAATGGGAGGGGTGAGGATCTTTTGTTGGGTTTGTCTTCTAGGTCAGAGAGTGGAACGAGGAGGGAATCACTGGGGCAGTGTGACACACTTCATAAAGTCTCCATGTGTGGAATCTAAAGAGCCTTTAAATATCCACTTTCACAAGAGGTTTTATGGGAAATCTAATAAACCCTGGAAAATAAGGATTTGTCTCTAGCCCAAGGCCTACAAACTTGGGGGAGAAGGGAAGGAAGTGGCATTTAGAGAGCAATCAGGCTGTGGACCTGAAATTTAACAAATTACACTATGTCCATTATTTTATTTTAAGTTCTCTTTCTTAAGTGAATCCTACCTTGAAGAATTGTAAAGGATAATGGCTAAGCACAGGGACTGGATACAGACCCCTCCTCCCCAGGTTTAAATTCTGGCTCAGTCACCCAGGTGTGTGACAATTCAAATATTGATTAATCTTGCTACACCTCAGTTTATCATCATTTATGATAAGGATACTGATCTGGCAGAAGTGTGAACTACTCAGAACAGTCCAGCACTTTGTACATGTCCAGTGCCATTGATATAGCTGTGGGAAGTGCTGGCATGAACTATATCCACTGTGGGCAAATGGAAGTGCTCTTCACATAGTGATCCTGGGAGTCATGAGTAGAAATACAGAGTGTGGGACATGGAACACTGGGAAAGATGCATTACATAGATATCTTGGTGATAGAATTGTTTTGGCAGAGTCTCAGCAAGGTTCATTGTCTTTGGAAAGTGATTAGTGGCCCAGGGTCAAGGTGATCTGTGTTTTGGTTTGAGCTCTCCCTCACCTTACCATAAGAGGCTTCTTGTCAGACCTCAGTTTCCCTGTGTCTGTAATGGGAAGAGGAGAAAGAACCATTCTGCTTGGTTCACTTCTTTACTTTTATAAAAGAGACTTCTATCAGTTCAAAGCATATACAAATTGTTTATTCTTCTCCCTGTGCACAATGCTTGGCTGCATTTCCCAGTCTCTCTTGAATTTAGGTACAACCATGTGACAGTTTTACCCAAAGGAATGTATGCAAAAGTTATGTGTAGATTGGTTCATAAAATCCTCCCATGTGAAATTAATCATGCTCTTTTTCCTTATGCCATCTGGATGTTGATGTCCAAAATTACCTTGGAAACCTGCATCCTCTGTGGCAGATGCTCCATCAGCCAAGTCCCTGAACGACTGCAACAGCACAGAGCAGGGCTCCCACACACTGCCCTGACAGCTGACCCAGAACCTTGTTAGATTATTACACCAAGGAACAATAAACCTGTATTTAGGTTTTGGAGATTGTGGAGTTCATTTGATATAGTAGCTACCTTTATTCTATCTAATTCAACACTCAACTATTATAATTCAAATTTTCTGATTTCATCTACACAGATTTTTTTTTTTTATTCCAAGCACTTATTAAAATTTCTTGGCAAGCCTTTTGGTGAATTTTGCATGTGTCTGAAAGTGAGAGCCATGGCCTTTTCAAACTGAAGCCTCATGTTTGATTTCAGTTGCTTGAGTCTTTACATCTCTGGACCAAGTAAAATGTCTGATTTACTCTGTAGGTCTGTGAAAACCATCACAAAGAAAAGTTTTACCTTGAAGCAAATTAGCACATGTCCATAATGGAGATAACGGAGACATACTATAATTAGTGAGAAAAACCTCTTAGATGACAAATTGCTCATTAATGGCTGAAGGTTTCTTATTTAGTGTAACCTTTGTGCTAGAGATATTCTAACACTCTGTGTCTGCATTGACACCCAGTAAAGAGACAGATGGGATGATTTGTGGGCTTGTTCTTAAAAATGTTGAAGACCAGGGAGAGAAAACCACTGTCAGAGGTCAGATTGCTGAAGAACAACCAGATGTTGGGACAGTTATATGTGAATCTGAATTAAGGAGAAAGGAAGGTGTGGAAAATGGTGGAGGGTAAGGCAGAGTCACAGGTTAGGAGATTAGCAGGGAATGGAAGCAATGTAGAGAGCAATTGCAAGCTAAGGTGGCTCTATCCCAAGATTCTGTAATTCAAGGTCAAGGATCTTTCATTGTTTTCTTGCAGGTTTAGTAATTGGCACATGATAGGACTTGCTGCATCCCTGGAGAACAAATAGTTGAGCTTTTCCTTGTGGCTTCAGGAGTATGATTATGTATCTTCTGTGGTCCAGGCATTGTTCTAGAGGCC
This sequence comes from Glaucomys volans, assembly GCA_020662805.1. NCBI lineage: Eukaryota > Metazoa > Chordata > Mammalia > Rodentia > Sciuridae > Glaucomys > Glaucomys volans. The sequence continues at coordinate 1,043,716 of JAJEJO010000210.1, forward strand.
AGTGTCTCTCTCACAAAGTGATTTAGTGAATAGCAGTTTGTGTACATTAGAAAAATAAATATATTACTCCAATGTGAAACTTGCATAGACCAGCTAGTATAGACACTTTTCTTCCAGGCTCTTGAAGCTGTTCACTAAAGTCCCTGTTTGAATAGAGACAGTGCCAGTTGCATTTTGGTCACTTCTTCATTCCCCTTGGTGACTTTGAGCTGCACACCATATGCACAACTCTACTTAGCAGGAGCCAGCTGTCAATAAATAAATGACTTTTCATATCACTCCATTTGAAATTCAATGATCAAGTATACAAATAACAATAATTGCTGGTGAGAATGTGACAATACATGTAGACTAATACATTGTTGGTGGGACTGCAAATTAGTACATCCAGTTTGCAAAGCAGTGTGGAGATTCCTCAAAAGATTAAGAATGGAAACACCATAGGGCCCAGAAATTACACTTCTTGGTATTTACCCAAAAGAGCTAAAATCAGCATACTACAGTAATACAGGCCTAACAATGTTTATAGCAGCAAATTCACAATAGACGAGTTATGGCACCAGCATAAGTGTCTCTCCGTAGACAAATGGATAAAGAAAATGTGGTATATATACACAATGTAGTTTTACTAAGTCATAAAGAAGAATGAAATTTTGGCATTTGCTGGTAAAGGGTTAGTACAGGAGAACTTCATGTTGAGTCAGACTCACCAAGTCAAAAGTCTTCTCTCATATGCAAAAACTAGAGAGAAACAGGAATTTAAAAAGAGGAATGTCATGAAAATAGAAGGGAGAATAGTGGAGTAAAGGAAGGGAAACAAAGGTAAGAATGGAAGAATGGCAAGGGGAGGAACTGTAGAATGAAATTGGCATACATGCTCTGTGCATGTATGAATATATCACAATGAATTCCACTTTTATATATAACTGTAATGCACAAATTAAAAAATAAATAATGGAAAGAATTCCAGGAGAGTAGAGGAAAGGGATCAGGGGGAGGAAAGAGGAGAAGGAAAGAGCAAGTTCTAGAGATTGAAATGGAATGAATTATGTTATGTCCATGTAAGAATATGTTAAAATGAATCCTATATTGCACTGATAAAAACATTTTAAAAAAGCAAACAATGCATGATGCTGTGAAAAATATTGAGAGAAAGTAAAATACAGGAAAGAGGACAGAGTTACCTTGTGTGCAGAGAGGGCAGGGGATATAGTTTGATTAGGACTATGAACAGTGGAGAAGACCCCTGCAAAGATCCCTGGGAAGAATGTGCTAGACAAAATGATATGCAAGTGTAAGGACATGGTAAAAGAAGGCTAAGGTAAGGAGCAGGAAAGCTTAAAACTGAAGAAGGAGCAAGTAGTCAAAAAAGAAAAAGAAAGAAGAAGGCAATGATTAGAGAGAAGTAAGAAGTTGTGGTATGCTATTGCCCAGGAGGGTGACGACAGATAACAATGATACTGCAGGGCTGGGGATGTAGCTCGGTGCTAATGCACTGGCCTTGCATGTACGAGGCCCTGGGTTCAATCCTCAGAACTGTGAAAAATGGACTGTCCATTATTATCAAAAAGTAAGAAGAAAGGATTTTGAATGTTTTGACTGTAAAGAAATAGCACATATTTGAGGAGATAGATAGGTTTAGTTTGAATGAATCATTACACAATGTACCTCATTCAGAAACACATTGTTTTATGTTTCTATGTATTAGTTAAAATAAATATAATTTAATAAAAGAGATATGGGACATTGAGCATCTGTGAGAACTATTACAATGTCAAAATTAAGCAGCAAATGATGGTAGGAGCACAGATTTCAGGAACTGAGAATTAAATAACAATCCCATAAACACATAACCCCACTCTTTCAATTTTATTAGCTGTGTGTGGATACTTGATTGTTACCTTCTGGATCCTGTCCTGGCTGTCACATAGTTGTGATTTTGTGAGAGCCCATATTGAATTCCCTCCCCACCACATACCTAAGACTGAGGGTTTAGTATTTGCTAAATGAAATGGCATCCTTCTTGGGTCCACTGTTCTTTGTCATTTTCATGGATCACGTCTGAAAATTATAAACACTTAAAATGTACATAAATCCAACTTGAATTTTACCTGTTGCCATTTCCAGGATATTACATTTTAAATTAAGCCAGCATTTTATGATCATGTGTGAATGTGTGTGTATGTATAAGCTGAAGCATATTTGGAATTAATGGACTCACAGAAATCAGAGATGGATTAGGCCTAACGAACTGTTCAGAAGAATTATTTAGCACATATTTCTTATTTCTTTCAGTAACCAAAACTATACACTATGTGTGCTAAGAAAGTGAGGTTTTTATCTTTTTTTTTTCTTCTGCCTGGATCATCTCCATTTATGTCTGAAAACTTAACATTGCACCCCTAGAGCATTTTGCACTAACTTTATTAGGCCTTTAGTTTGACATTTCCCTGCCCCTAGGGTTACCTTTGGTATTGAAAAGTAGTTTCTTTGCTAGTTACTATTAATATATAATTAGTAGTTGGTGTCAGGCTCCAAGGACCACACCAGGATGATATATTGGCTGCAGAGCAAGAGGCAGGGAGTCATGAGATACAAAATCACACTCTTCTCTCCTGTTCCTACAAATATTTTGGCAAGACAGTCCTTACATTCAGAGTTTAGTGATTGGAAGGCTTGGAGAGTTAAGGTAAGCTAAGAGGTTTATATATATATATTTTTAATTTTTATTCAAAGCAAATAATTCCCCTGATGCTTCCTCTTTTCATGTAAGGCATTCCCCGGATGACTGTGTGCACCTGAATATTGACATTCTGGCTCATACTGTCCCTTTAAGCACACATTTCTCAACAGACCTTCACCATTCTATTCATAGCACAGGTCTCCCTACTAACTCAAAGGAAGGTGGGGTACATGTTAGTGTGGAATATTGCCCAGAGAAGGTGTAAGTTTTTGACTTTTGCCAGAGATATGAGATCACAGGACTCCAAAGCAGCCCTGGATATTGGTTCAAGTAGCTTCCAGTTGCTGAGCATCTACCCCTCTGGGTTTCCCTTATACTTTTGTTAAACACAACACATAAATATTTATCCTAAACCGATGTGCTCAACTTTTATAAGTCTTTATAAAATGTATTAATTAAGAATGTATTCTTTTTTAATTTTTGGATTATTTATAGATCTTATTTCATTCATTTATTTATATGTGGTGCTGAGAATTGAACCCAGTGCCTCACACATGCTAGGCAAGTGCTCCACCACTGAGCCACAACCACAGCTCTGAGAATGTATTCTGAAGTACAAAAAAAATGGACTGTGGTCTTGGTATAAATTTAAGTTAGTACTTAACATTGAGCTGTGAAATTATTATTCTAATCCTTGTAAACTTTTGTTTTCTTATTGTTAAATTGGCTCTAATAATATAGTAGTAAACACTTTATCCACAGTTTTGTTTTCTATAATTCTGTTACCTGTGGTCAATCATGTTCTGAAATACTAAATAGAAATTTTCAGAAATAAAGAATATATAATTTAACTTGCCATTTTGAGTGGTGTGATGAAATCTCTCACTGATCCACTCCATCCCACCTGGAAGTGTATCATCCCTCTGTCCAGCATATCCACACCTTATACCCCACCTGTTAGTCACTTAGTAGCCATCATGGTGATTGGATATGCTGTCACAGTATCACAGTGCCTTTGTTCAAATTGCCCTTATTTTACTTAATAGTGGCCTCCAAACACAAGAATAGTGATGTTAGTCATCAGTACAATACAAACTAAAATATTTTGAGAGTGAAAGAGGGGAGGGAAAGGGAAGGTACTGGGTAATGAAATTGATCAAATTATGTTATGTGCATCTACAAATGCAGCTCAATGAATCCCACTATTATGTATAATTATAACTCACCAAATATTATTTTGAGAGAGACTATATTCACATTATTTCTATTAGTGTATTGTTATAAATGTTCTATTATTGTTGTTAATTTCCTATTGTGCCTAATTTAGAAATAGAAGTTCATCATAAGTAGGTAGGTATAAGGAAAAACATAATATCCATAGAATTCAGTACTACTTGCAGTTTAAGGTTTCCAGTTTGTATCGTGGAACAGATACCCTAAAGATAAAGTGGGACTATTCTAACTTAATACCTACATGGAAGAGATATTGCAAAAATGATAATAATAATGATGATGATGATGATAACAGCAACAAAAGCCATCATCATCAGCAGTATTTAATGAGAACCTATCATTACATGATAAATATTTTACATGGGTCATCTCATTTAAGAGTCATAATTATTTATAATAAATACATTAAATAACATGTAAACTCTTAAGAATTGTGCCTGGCATACATTAGGTATTAAGCAAGTCATTTTCTATTTTTGATACATTATGCTATCAAAAACAGAAGCTAAAACTATTTAGCACAGATGGCAGGGTATGGAAGAGGACTTTTCCCACCTATGTCATGGCTTTGCCAGGAATCTCCAGATACGAACCTCTTGTGAGGTCTCTCTCTCCTTTGTGTGTTGTACCATTGCAGTTATACTCTTCCAATGCTTCCACACACCCTCCTCTGTGCCTTTCTTAGCCTGAGTTTCCCATGTCCTTCTCTCCTACTCTTTTCTCTCCACCAGTGCACACCCAAGTGCAGTAGAAATATTGCAAACAGCACAAACATTAATTTTGCTTGAATTTTCCAATTAGTACCCACCTCTTATTCTCTTGCATTCTCATACTTTGTTGAGATAACCATTCACTTATTTATTCACTATTTATTCAAGAAGTAGTTGTTTGACATTTGCTAAGTGCTCTAGACCCTGAGACCTAAAAAGATAGTAAATGGCCAAACAGTACAATGTCAGGTAGTGATGAATATGATAAAGGAGAAAGCAAACTGGTAAGGGCTTGGAAAATGAGGAAGCAGGTCTGATTTTAGGAAGCCTTGTTAGGGCTTGAACCAGGGCTTTTGAGTGAGATGTGATACATGATTTGTGAAGCCTGTGCACGTTTGGCAGTGTGTGGGAGGTATTCTAGGCAGAAGGAACAGCAAAGGCAAATGGGCTGTGGTGGAAGCTTTCTTGAGAAGACAGGAGAATTGAGAACAGGGACCAAGCCAGGCTAGGTGGCCATGGTGACCATTTTGGATTTTACGTTCAGCATTATGGAGCAGTTCAATCATTTTGGATACTGAATATTAGCAGTGTTTTACATTTTTTCATAAGTAATTTTTATCTGCATGTCCAACCCTTGTTAAATTTTGAGGTTCTTTAAAGTGAAAACCATATTTTATTTGTTTCTCTGTACAACCCACTGGACACAGCCCTCACAGGGAACCTCCTGTGGATGCCCACAGTCACCTGTGCTTCCTCAGTTTCATTAGCACTTCCTGTGTATAGGAAAACATGCCTTTGGGGAGTCTCTCTGTTTTGTTAGACCCACACTGAATCACAAAGTAGGAAGCCACTTCCAACTGGTACATTGTGAAGATGTCCTTGATGGTTCATGAAAATTTCCTAGGAGTACCACTCCATTTGCTTTCTTGGATGAATAAACACTATGCCATTCTCTAGACTTTCATTGTCATTTGTGATCAAAGGCTTAGTCACATTTCCAGGACCCTACTGCTCAAAGTCTTACAATAGTTAAAACTGATGAAATCTCCAGAAAAAATAATCTGACTAATGCTTTAGCAGAAAGACCACAAACTGCTTTCCTTATTTTGTTGTTTGATTTTTCAAACTTTTCATTTCTTCAAAAAGTAGATAATTACTATTTTCTTAGATTTTTAATTTCTAAAATTTGTACATAATAACTACATATTTATGAGGCACAATGTGATGTTTTGACACATGCTGGTGTTATGAGCAAGTTAGGATGATTAGAACGGCTATTATCAACAAGAAGACAAGAAGTTCTCACAAGGATGTGACGCAAAAGAAACCCTTGCACACTGTTGGTGATAATGTGTGTTAGTATAGCCATTATGGAAAACAGTATGAAGGTTCCTCAAAAAATAAAAATAAAAATAGAACTACCATATGGTCCAACAATCCCACTACTGGGTATATATCCAAAGGAAATAAAATCCAGGTATCAAAGTGATATCAGTACTTCTATGTTTACTACAACTCCTTTAGTAACAACCAAGATTTAGAATCAACACAAATGTCAAACAATAGATGAATGGGTAAAGAAAATGTGGTATGTATAGTAAGTGGAATACTATTCAGCCATCAAAAGGATGATGCAATAACATGGATGGACCTGGAGGACATTGTATGAAGTAAAATAAGCCAGTCACAGAAAGATAAATACCATATGACCTCACTCCTCTGTTAAATGTAAAAAAGTTTACTTAATGGACATAGAGAGTAGAAGAGTGGTTATCAGAAACTGAGAAGGGTAAGGGAGAGTAGATGGGAGAGGTTAGCTGATGGGTTTAAACTTATGCAGTGGACAGGAGGAACATATTTTGGTGTTTGAGGACACAATAGGGAGGATATAGTTAACAATAATGTATTGTATTTCAAATTAGCTAGGAGAATTTTGAAGGCTTTTGTCAAGTGAGTGAGGGTAGGGATATGTCCACTTAGCTTTGTCATCACTGCCTTTGTTGGTACCAGGTTGTTTGTTAGCCTAACAGTGTACACTGGTGTTTTGAGGTCTCTACTTTCCAATAATCACTCTAAATTAAAAATAAAATACTTATTAACTATACATTTATTTTAAGTAATAAAGGTATGTGTACATACACAGTTTCAAAATGGGAACATATGGTTCCTATCAGAAAATTTTGAATTTTTCTATTATTGATTGTCTGATTGATTGATTGATTGCAGTGCTGGGGATTGATGGCCTCTTGCATGTGAGGCATGCACTCTATCACTGAGCTACATTGCCAACCCCATTTTTATCAATTTATTTCTTACTAGAATATGAGACTGGGTGGGGACAGTAGTTGATAATATTATGGTCTGACATGTGGGCTATGAGAAGGGTGCACTTTACTTCTTGTCCTCTGACTAGTTCTCTTTGACTGCACAGTTTGATTCTGCTAACACCTCACCTAGGCTTGACCTATCACAGGCACTTGATAAATAATTGCTGAAATCTGCATATAAGGAGCAGAATATTTTGTGTACCCTGGGAGCCAACTATGTATATATGTGTTTTTTTAATTATGAAATAGTATCATAATTCATATGAAATAAATTCATTGCTTAATATTTCATGTTTCATGTAGCATATCCACACATAATATAATTAATTGAGCACTTGTGTTTCTTCTGACAATCTAAGACGTAGAACTTCCCATTGTTCATGAAACTCTTGTGTTCCTACATATATTATACTCTTTCTTCTCTGAGAAATAGACTACTGCCTTGAACTTTTAAATATATTATTTCCTTCTTTTCTTTAGAGTTTTCCCAAATATATGATTATTGTTAAAAAATATATTGTCTAGCATTATCTCTTATTTTACCTTTATATGAAGAGAAGTTGCATATATTATCCTGCAAATATTTTTCATTTAACATTATGCATTTCTCATGATTTGAAAATAATGTAGTCCTGAATATGAAACAAAACAAGAGTGCTAAGTCATTTCATATAATTAACTGGTTCACACCCCATCAGTCAAAAGCAGATTAATGCTCTGAGAACTAGAATGTACGTATGTGGGCAAATGCCTGCTAAAGATAATCAATAAATTGAGAAGTGATCTTATCAATACATTAGTGCTCATAAAGTTTTTGGGTAGTCCATAAATGATGTGGATTTTCATGCATTCCTATAATTATTCAATATTTAAAAGTTACATTTGTTTTTCACAATCTAATAAAAGTAAAGATAGGTCACTTTTTAGACCCACAGTGATAAATGTAGGTTACTTGGCTTTTTGTATGTATGTTCCCATGTGTAGGGCATTGTGCTAGGCACAATTTGATCTACAAATATAAATCATGTCACTATTCCTATTCTCAACAAATCTATAACCTGGCTAGGTACAGGGAGATGAAGAAGGAAGACCTCAGAAAGAGACTGAGAAGGAGTCACTGCAGGTCTGGTGTCATCTGTGACATGGGGAGAGGGTTGAAGAGTGCAGCAGGGACACTGAAGGGGTGTGGAAGAAGGGGATAAAGGGAAGGGACCTTAGTCTGCCATGATTGAGGCTGACTGGGCTGTGAAGACCACCATGTAAATCTGGGCTGGAGTGACAAGCTGTCACTAACTAAAGCTGACCCATAGCTAGAGGGAGAGAGGACTTGAATTCTGGGTCACCTGGGCTGGTCCCTCCTACTATGATCATGCCTCCATCCATTTCAAGGTGAATCCATAGCAGACTGGACCTGTCAAAACATGCAGAACTGAAAATTGTGCATGCCCTGGGTGGCTGTAATAAGTCTGATTCTATTTAGAGAATATCTGTCACTTGCAGACCATGAGCCAGATGCTATTCTAGGCCATGTGAAACACAGTAGTAAACCAACATATTATTAAATTAATCCCTGTTCTCCCAGAACTTACCTACAAACAATGAACAAAGTACATGCAGAATATAGAATACATTAGTGGATAACAAGTGTTATGGAGAAGAAAGAATGAGGAGATAGGGAAGAAGCATGTAGCCTAGGATTCCCAATAGGTTCTCTAGAGAAGGCCTAATTAATTATTTTTTGCTTATCTATTCTAAATTGTCAACAAAAACATGCATTATTTTGACATAAGATGAAACATTGGAAAAACATTAAAGACAACAGTTTATGGCAATATATGTTTTTTTCAACATTTGAGGAAAAGGGATGATGCAAGCTTTATCAGAAATATGTTTCAGTGTCTAAAACTCTGTACGGCCACAGTGTTGATCTTCATTTATCACCCAAATTCTTCTTCCTCTATCTTAATTGCCTCTGTCAGTAAGAATAAAAAATGGAGGCACTTGGTCCCACTTCCTAAACAGAAAACCTGTCTCTGATCAACAGGGGAGAAATCAAGAGATGTACTGATCTACGTTGATCATTCATAGCTTAAGGAGCATTCCTCGGTCTTCAGTAGGTGCTGCAAAGGACAGCCTGAGTTCAGCTCCCGGCCCTCAGAGACTCTCCTCCTGCTTCCCAGTGCCGAGTCTGAACTGCTGGAGGTTTCCAGGCCAATTGGAGCAGTGCATGCTCAGGGCCACTTGTAGCCAAAGAACCTTTGGAAGTGAATCACGTGGAGCAATAACTGCCTGGGATAGCGGAAGCCTCTTAAAAGCAATGGCCAGTGAATAAGCCAGAAGTCATAAATAGATAAACTAACAAGCAAATAATGGAATTAATAAATAGACAGGGGAGCAGAGCCAGGGCCATGAGCTGAGCGCCACTAGACCAAGAAATGTCAGCTTTTCTCTCAGCTTTTCCTCCACAGCGCCAACTGTCAGTAATTTAACTAACATTTTGTAAATAAATGTGGCACTCGGACAGCTGTCAGCGTGCCTGCTGTAAACACTCCTTTTGTCACTGAAAGCTGGCAGTGCCACTGTGTTTCCCCTGCAAGTGCAGTGGGCACTGCCAGTTTGGCTCCTGGGCCCAGAACTGTCAGTGAATGTGGGAGACCCTGGTGGGGAGGGGGGTGCCAGAGCATCCTGCCCCAGGAGAGGTTATCGTGCCCCCACCTGCTGCGTTGAACATTTACCCAGCCCTCTGTGGGACACGTGGCCAATTAGTAAGTTGCTTATGTTTGTCCTTTTGCCCAAGTTAAAACCTGGACTATTGGTTTTCAAATACCTAGGGGTTTTAGTTGGGAGTTCTGACTCTCCCGTTCTTTGTTTCTCCCAGTGGATTTGCTAGTTCTAAATAAGATATTTATTTATCTAGGTCAAAGATACTAAACTTACTGCTTTCTTCTCTGGCTTCTGTATGCTTATTTAGGGTCCTGCAGCCCTAGTCTCCTCAAGCTTTGGTTTTCTCCTGAGGCTAAAACAAATGGCTCTGGTCTCCGTGTTAATTCTCCCAGGTTTAATCTTTAAGTTTTATTAAGTTAGTACTTCAGTGTCCCCTCTTCCCAGAGAGGCTCCCTGTCTCCCTCCAGGCTTCCTAAACTATACTTAAACACAAACACAGAGAGAGGAAGAATCTGTCTTAATTTCATGGCCCCTATAGGCAATAAATTTGGGTTATTGTAATATATGTAATCTAGCTCAGGGAGCAAAAAGGGTATACTGTGTAACTATGTAGTCAGAAATATATTTTGTAATAATAAAAAAAATTCTAGTATACATTTACTGAACTCTTTGTGAGGGGAGGGACCAAGTGCTTTACATACTATTTCATTTATGAGGATTGCCTGGCTGAGGGGATTTGACCCAGACAACATAATTCTAGAGCTTGTGCTCTTCACAACTGTACTAGTCTTATCCATTTATAATTATTCTGTGCACTCATTATGAAATTACCAATTTTTAAAAATCTAGAACATAATGAAATAACCCCCCCCATCAAAGCTAAAGAAAAAAAATCTTTGATCTTTTTTACTGATGAATGAGAGACTGTTGGGGACATTATTCCATAGAGCACGGCATAGTGTAATATATGGAGAATAGAGAGGAATGGTTGAGATAATGGACTCTGCAGACCGCTGGGAAATTTGCTTAGCCTTATTAGTAAACAAGAATAGTAATTAATGATATTACCTTGTACAGATGTCATGATGATTAAATAAAATAGTTTGTATCAAGTATTTACTAGTGACTGACATATATTCATTCATTGAAAATATTCATTAAGTGCAGGTGTCATGCCAAAGATTCTTTAGTGACTAAGAGAGACAGACTATGTTCTTGGTGCTTACAGCCATGTGATGGGAGCAGGAAAAGAATTACATACAAATATATGAGACAGGATGACATGCTGTGATGGACACCCCCTGTTTGACTCAGGGATGTGGGGTCAGTGAAAGTCTATTGGAGAAGAAGTGATATTTAAGTTAAATCTAAATGGAGAGAAGGAGCTGGAGTAGAACATTATAGGGACAAGCTTCCTGTGGTGGAGGAGGAGAAAAGAGATCACTGTATGTGAAGCAGAATTAACAGCCTTAACAGCCAGGAGAGGCGGAAACCCTAGGACCTGCAGGGCTCCAGGAGTTAGGTAACAGGTGTGTGTCTCATTTCACTGTGCCCGGGGCAGTCACCAGAGCACTTGAAGTAGAGCGATAACAGGATAACGGTCTGAGTTACCTGGTCACCACTAGGTGTTATTGGCTGGAACTTTAGAGTAGTTCATGAACCTGAGAAGTAGACATTCATAACAACTGCTAGAGATTATGCAGAATCTAAGTGAGACGCTGTGTTGGATATGCCCCAGGTGGAGGCAATCACCACTGAGAGGTATTTACTTGATGGTTAAGCAGAAGAAGCTCATGGAGTTAATGGGTTAATATGTGGGTGTTGGTGATCACAATACTTGTACCCTCGGCTATTTGAAAATAAGAGAACACTGGTGTTTTATTGCATTATCATCATCTTGATATTTGCATAATGAGATGTGCTCAGAGGATTGTTTGCCACATTACCACTTTGAGTCAAACATGGATGCTCTGGTTTAGAAAGCCTCATTATCCACTCCCCTACTTAACACCCATTCAAGACACCTACTTTCTGTTTTAACTCCCCCTTCCTATTTCACTTATGAGATTGAGATTGATTTCTTCTGTTTACTAGTCATACGTATTTCCCCCAATAACCCAATTGTGCCCAGGCCCAGGTCCAGAGTTTCCTGATGGAGTTATTTTGGAATGGAGGAGTACCTCCACTGTGCACATTGTACACGTGCACACGTGGTGCCTGCATGCTAACCTCAAACAATTAAGAAACACAAGAAGGTGTGATAGGGGAACAGTTTAGGAGAAGAAAGAAGGTGGAGAGTTCCCTGGCTTATTTTGTCAGATCCCATCTACAGCTCTGTCATTTACTCTCAGGGCTAGATAAATTTTCTATGTTCCCAATTTCCTTGTTCTTGTAATATTGTGTTTTAATTAGGACAACTTTCTCTAGTTTTCTCACTTGTAGTGTTTTAGAGCAAATGACAGAAGAATCTCGGTCCTGGACCCAAGCCTATCTAATGTAGAACAAAGAACATAAACAGAAGAAAAGAGTGACAAATTCCACTTTTTAAATAAACGACCAACATTCAGTATCATTAAGACCAGTGTTTTATTCTTAAGTTAAATCGGTCTTAAAAATACCAGCATTTTAATTTTGTTCAGGTATTGCGATATTTAGAAGTGGTAAAAAGAGAAGAATCAGAGAATGCAAAGGTGTATAATATAGAATAGATATGTAAATATCTCATTAAGTTCTAAGAGAATCAGTATAAAATTGATGTTCAGAATGAGGATCCAGAGACATCAACATTTTAAATATATTAATTATTTCAACATACTCATTCTCTTGAGACTTTCTAGTGAGTCATATATTTTAGGCAATTCATCATCAAAGTTGGTTAAAATTAAAATGATACTTTTATACCATATAGGATTAAGCTTCAGTTTATCTTGAAATTAATTTATATTCTATCTTAAATCCCTGTGTATAATACCAGAAAACTGAAAAATTATTATAAAGCATACTGTTTTAAAAAATATATCTTGAATTTTGAGAGTCTTTAGTGAAAGTACTATTTTCATAGGAGCATTTTTATCAAGGCTTGGACATAACTAAATGTGTGGGTTATTAAACCACTAGCTGATCTCAAAGAAATGGCACTGCTCTAGAAAAGAAGTCCCACATATGATGTGTCAATGAATAGAGCTGAGGAGAATGCAGACTTGCACAGTATTAGTAGTAAGATAACCAGCACTTACTGTGTATCAGACTGTGTATCAGACTGTTCCAAGTCCTATGTGCATCTCAGAACTACCTTGTGGGATGGACCTTTATGATTCCCACTTCATGGGTTATATAACTGGGAACAGCTTAATAGCATGTTCAAGGAAACAAGACTAGCAAATAGTGGAGTAAAGGTTCCTATTCCATCACAAGGTAATCCTTATCTTAGTTCCAAAGGAAACATGTACAACCCACATACTATTTTAACTCTTCAGTTTTTAGCTGTAAAAACGTGAAGAAAAGAAACAGGAGGGACTATCACTCCTTGTCTGTGGCTGTATCCAGCACGTCTATTCTATTATTCCTGAAGAAATAGAAGCACTGCAATTTCACTCAGGAGTAGAGTCAGCAGTTTATGTGTGTTTTTTTAATGCCCTCTTAGCAATTAATTATTCCTTTTAATAAATGCCATGAAAAAGAATCATTATTGGACTCGTAGTTTAATTGAATTAATAATTTATCCTAGCTATTAATGTTTTTTTAATATTCTGTGTATTATTTCTTGTTCTATTAGACAGATATTGCAGAGAGATAAAATGTGAGGCTACACGGGACTCTGGATGGAGCTCTCTATATAATGCATGGACCACTGACAGGTGTTGCTGTTAAGCAGGGACATGTTGTAGGCAGAGGTGGTGAGAGGCTGTGATGTCTTCTTATCACTGCAACCAGTCATTCAGGTCCTTTTGCAGGGGGCAGGCAGAGGTGAATACAATAGCAACATCATTCATATATGACACTGAATTTTTCACCTGAACATAACTTCTAGAACCACCAAATAATACACCCAATTTTCTTGTCACAGACTGAGTCATAGATCCATCTTACATTTAATACTATGGCAATTTGCTTCCAGTTCTAATTCTAAAATCAATAATAAAGAAGTAGTTTCTTATTTCTAATAGATATTTACATAGTATTCCATTTAGAAAGATGGCCCTATCTTAGAGTTATAGTGAAGCATGGATGAAGTTATTTTGTAGGGGATGTTCAACAAAATTTCTCAAAAGGGCAGATAAAAGATGAACTTCCTGGGCACATAGACAATACTCTGAATGTGATTGCTTTGTATAAGATTATTCAACTAAACATGAAAATAATGTTCACTATGTCTGGATAATAATAGGCATGCTTGTATAAATTAATCCAGCACACATTAGTTGTTCTGTTATTCATTTATTTCTTTTTCATTTATCTAACACTTATTGAGTGTTACTATGTAGTAGGTATTACTCAAATGATTAGTGTACATAGTTCAAAATGAGGTCCTTGCTCTCATGGAAGCTCACATTTTAGTGGGAAAAGAGGTTTATGAAAATGTAATTAAGAAAACAAGTTTTCTTTTTATTGTCAGGGCTGTGAAGAAAAGAAAAGAAAAACTGCTGTCAAGGCAAATTAGACCTTAAGTGGGGTGGTCAGTAATGGATGGGGAGATGAGGGTAATGGAACTGAGCCATGAGGGATGAGAAGGAGTCAACCCTGCAAAAAGTCTGAAAGGAAGTGCAGACTACAGTGAAAGACAACAAATGCAAAGCTTGTGTAGCTGTAATATTCTTGGCGTGTTTGGGAAAGAAGACTTAGCCAAGCAAGGGTCACAAGGTGAGGTCAGGGAGATTAGCAAGGATCAGCTCTTGCCTGGCCTTGCTGGTCAAGGTGAAGGGTTTGCATTTTTTCAGAGTACCATGGAAAGGATTAGTGGTTTCTAGCAAAGTAATGTCTTGTTCAGGCATATAGTTGTAAAATACCCTGACTTTTATATATGAAATGGTGAGGATGAGAGGAAAAGAGTATTCTGAGGTCCTGGCCTTATAGTCATAGCCATGAAAAGGGTTTGATGGGAGTGTAGAGAGATGTGCAGATACAGTGAAAAAATATTTTGAGTGAATTGTAGGGCATGACGATTGCATTCATAATGAGAGAATGGAAAGAATCAAGGGCAACTTTCATGATTTTATGTAAGCACCTAATGGATTAGGGTTCTTTAAACCAGTTTGGATAGCCTGGAGAAACAGGTGAAGAAGGGGGAATGAGGAAGCTAGGGGATCACCTTAGACATACTAAGATGAAGACATTCATATAGAAGCAAGAGGAGTTTTCAGATAGACTTATGTTTATGAAGTCCAAGAGAGAAATGAGAGAGACATAAATGTGGGAAAGATAAGTTTGTATTTGTTGCTATAGTTTTGAAATTGTATAAAATTATCAAGATAAGAGAAAGTATAGCTCGAGAGTAGAGTAAAGGACTAGAGCCCTGTGTCTGATGTATTTAAAAGTAGGAGAGAGGAGTGCAGAGAATCAACAGTCAATGAGGAAGGAAACTCAGAGAAAATGATTTAAGAAAGGAGTGATTTGGTGGAATGTGTCATAATTGGGAGTTGTAGAAAGTTTTAAGAGATAAATATCCAGGAGTTTGGACAAGATGAAGCTTGATGATGTTGGCAATAAAGATTTGGGGCAAGTAGTAGAGCTGGAAGCAAAGAGAAAAGTGGTGCAAATAAGGAGAGCTACAGACAAATCAATCAGAATAATTGTGTGTGTGTGTGTGTGTGTGTTCATACTCATACTGACTGGAGCATGATCGCATACAGATGAAAATATTCTGGTAGAGGTGGAGTGATCATGATGCAGGAGAGTGGAGAGCTGACTGCAAAAGGCACAGTCACTGTTTTGACAAAGCTTATGTTGTTAGCTTCCTACTTTTCCCTCTCCTTAAACCCCCTGATTCTTTTAAACTACTTAGGTGGAAAAATATAATTACATATTGTTATGAATTTTCAGACAGGACAGTGGATAGTATGAGGAATTCAGTATAAAAATATGAATTATCAAGATTCTTCTTTTACTCCCTTGAATGATGTGATATTATGTGGTCATAGGGAAAAATTAAGATTGTAGTCAGTATGGTCACCAGATTTGAGTGAGAGGGATGTGATGCAGGGACTGTAGGTGTGTAAGGATAATATGAAGGTTAGATTTGAAGAGATCCTACCACTGGGCTACTTCTTTATCCTGAAGATTTTTGTATGTGGGTGCCTTTTTGTCATTGTAACTTTGTTTCAGAGATCTGAGCTCAGCCAGAGGAAAAATAATACAAAAGATATTTTAAATTCTATATATAGCATGTCTCAATTCAGAGAATTTTTCTCAGTATTTTTAGCCACAGTGCAGATTATAGATGTAGATAGATGATTCTGTAGAGATCTGGCTTGTTTCTACATAAAATCTCCACTCTGAGAACTTTGCCAGATGCTGTCCCTGATTGTGATTTCTTATTTATACTCCTGACCTAATGCAAACTGCCATGTGCCATTTGTGTGCAGTTCTACTACTTTCTAATATGATGGAATAACAAAGAAATTTTGTCAATTTCTCCCAGGAGTCTGATTGTTGAGGAAGGGGAGTGGGGAGGTGCTTGTTGGAGATCAAACAAGTTAAGACATTAATTGGTGTAAATTGAGGGATAAATATTTTAAAGTGTACTGGAGGGGATCTGTATTTACTTGGCTGTCCCCAGTGTTTCACAAATAATACAAAGTATACACACAGCAAATTTACATGCACAATGTACATATGATGGCCTGCCATTTTATTAGCAGGGGATGCCTTATAAACATAGTCCAGCTAATCTGAGCTACAGACAATTTTGTTACAAATGATTTCCCCAAAGTTCTTAGAAATGGCTCCTTATTTTGTCTCTTTCAATAGCTTTAGGCATTATTTCATGTTAAAATATCCTCTTCCCGATTTGGTCTAAGTGGAATGGCTTATGTGCATCTCTAACACCAGACACAGGATCTATCACTCTGTGTACTCAGCAGATACTTCTTGTAAAGGAGGGATGATTTGCTGAGACTTGCATGTTCTCCTAATGTTGCTACATCTCCGAAGCCTGGTGATTGTTTACCTAAATTGACCAACGTGGCTTTGAGGACACAGCTTAAGAATCGACACAATCTGTTCTTCTTAAATGTTATTTTTAAATAGGGCACAAACTGCTGAAATATTTTATCAAAATGAGTAGATCTCAAAGGTACATTAAAGAATTTCTCCCAGTTGACTGGAGGACAGGTCCATGTGGCATTGCAGGTAGAGCACCTAGAAAGGTTCAAGGAGAGTGGGAGGACGCTCTAAGTTGAGAGACGTATTGCACAACTTATCATACATCTAATCCCAGTTCACATCATTTAAAATAAGTGGACAGTGACTCCTAAATCTGTGGATTCCATACAACTCACCAGCTGTCACTTTGTATTCATGGGGATACAATTCCTAAAAGAAGCACAGTAGAAACCAGTTAGTTTGGACCGTGGAGCTCTTCTATCAGTGAAGATTAAGAACCTGGTGTGGTATCCTATATCACTCTTCTCTGCTGTCCTGCTACACCACCATCTTCTTTGAGGGAATCAGAATAGCACATATCCCACTACTCGGTTTATAGACAAAAGATTTAAAATCAACATTACAGTGTTTCAGCAACATCAATGTTTATAGCAACTATAGCTAAAATGTCGAACTAACCTATATACCCTTCAACATATGAATGTATAAAGAAAATGTGATATATATGTGTGTGTGTGTGTGTATACACACATATGCACATATACATATATATGATGGACTATTGCTCAGCTTTAAAGAAGAATGAAATTATGGCATTTGCAGGTAAATGGATGGAGTTAGAGAATATCATGCTAAGGGAAATAAGTCAAACCTAAAAAACCAAAGGCCGAATGTTTTTTCTGATATGTGGATGATAATTCACAATAGTGGTGGATAGGGAAGAGTAGAGTTACTTTATGTGAGGTAGAGAGGAGTGAAGGGAGGGGAAGAGGTATGGGGGTAGTAGTGATAGTAGTCTGAAACAGATATTATTTCCTAATGTTCATATATGACTGCATGAAAGATGTGATCCTACAATATGTAGAATCTGAAACATGAGAGATTACACTCCATTTATGTATGATTGTCAAAATGTATAAATGCATTCTACTGTCATATACAACAAATTCAAACAAATAAAAAAAAATTATAAAGTGAAAAGAACCAATGACAAAGCAATTACAATTCTGCCTCTTACACCCCATGGTTGTGTGGAACCATGTGGGATGGGTGAGCTTCTTTGTTCTTGGATCCTTAAAGCTGGCTTTCCATGTGCCAAAGCATGACATCTTGCTCTTTCTACCTGTGCACACTCCCCCTTCATCCTGTAAGCACTCAGAGGGCAGCAAGTGTGTTCTTAGTCTCTCTTTCTCAAGAGACTGCAGTGGCTTCTGGCCCATAACACTACAGAACAAAAGCATCTAAATAAATGCTAGAATTGTATTTCATCCGTCCACAGACCTGTGAGGTGTCAGGAGAATTGGGACAAAATTCGTGAAGCACCTCACATGGTTCAGTAAATACAGGTTCTTGTTGGGAAGCAGGTATTATTCACTTGGAGTGATAAAAAACAAACCAAATTAAAAAAAAAAGAAGCAGATAAAGGATCTTGACCCATATTTTCTCCCTTCACTCTAGATTAAATGAAGATCCATTCAGATGGGCAGATGCTGGCTGTGTAATAATCCACATTAAAGAGCACACTTGTGATTGTGGATTCTTATCTCATGCTATTTAGCAGATTTTTCCTTCCTTCACTTGCTTTCCTTTCCCCTTTTCTTCCCCTTCTTTTCACAATCATTTATTGATTACCCATTTTGTAACAGTTTTATTAGGTACTAGAATCAAAAACAATGAACAAAGTGAATAAAGCTATAACATCAAGGGAGGGTACTTAAACAACTAACTATAATGTAAATGGAATATGGTTTAGGTACAAACCGTTATGTAAAATCAGAGAGAGAATGGATTGTTGGGTAATTACTACCAGCTTCTGTAATAAACAGCTTCTACATCCTAGCACACTAACTCGAAACATGTTAATTTCTTACTCGTGCAATGTCCATGCAGGTTGCATGACCCTACTTGGAGACTTCTTTCAGGTGATGATTGAGGAACCTGAGATTTTTCCACTGTGGGATTTATATTGGAGTCGTGGTTTCCATGCAGGTACACAGGAGAGACAGGTAGAGAATCTTGCAATAATTTCAGGGCTAGGTCTAGAGGCAGAGCCTTGAGCTGCCTGCCACTCATCCCTATCTAGGTTCAAGGGGGCTGGGAAAGGCATTCTTACTCTGGCTATAGCAGGAAAGTGAGAACAGTTTGGTGGATGCATGTCATTGCCTATACGAGGAACAACTATTTCTATAGGGCACTCTTGGGAGAAGCCCCCATTTCTCATAACTCTTGAAGAATGCTTAGGGTTTAACCATGTGCAGATATGGCAGGCCATTTTCAGAAGGGTCTAAAAAGAACTAGGCATGGATCTTCTGGTCTTTGGAATGCAATCTGGGGAGTGGAACCATCAGGTGCAAGAGGCACCTCAGGTAGCACTTCATGTCTCCACATTCTTGTATCCTATTCTCATCCTCCCTTCCACCATCCCACCTGGTGGTGGGGATTCAACAGTTTGGCTACTTGGCAGAGGCTATCTTTCTATCAGAGGTCCCCTTTCCACTATGAATGCCCTCCTCCTACTTTCCCCTTTTCCTTTCCTGGCAACCTTGATAAGCATCCATGATTGAGGCTCAATCAAACCAAAGCCACACCCAAGATATCAATTCTGAACTAGTGACACCACACAGAGGGGGTTTCTCGTTGCAGGACAGACCTCAAACCAGTTCTGATGTCCCGCAGTTGTTTGGATGAAAGAACAAGTGATCTGTAATCCAAGTAACCTAAAAATACCTACAGTTGTTTTGGATGCACTGGAGTTTAAGAATTGATTGACCTGGCTATCCTTATTGAGTGCACCCTTAAAGTTTCTGATTCAATAAGTCTGGGCTGGAGCCTGACTGAGGATTTGTATTTCTAACAAGTTCAGGTAGTACAGGTTGAGTGTCCTTTATCCAACATGATTGGAAATATCATCATTTTAGACTTAGGATTTTTCAGATTTTGGAATATTTGCATAAGCATTATGAGATATCTTTGGAATGAGACCCAAGTCTGAACACCAAATGCATTTATATTTCATATGGACATTATACACAGCCTGAAAGTAATTTTATACAATATTTTTAGTCCACCTTCATTTTGGCTGTGATCCATCATTTGAAGTCAGGTGTGGAATTTTCCATTTGTGACATCATGTTGGTGCTCAAAAAGTTTCAGATTTTGGAGCGTTTTTGATATTGGATTTTTAGATTAGGAATCCTCAACCTGTGTTGATGATACTCTGGGGACCTCACTTGGAGGGCCACTGTGCTATTGCATAACCTCAAAAATATAAAGAGTAGAAGAGAGTAGGAAGATGAACACACATGGATAGACCTTCACAGCTAGAGTGAAAGAGACCACTGAAGGAGGTTTTCAGAACTCAGCTTTTCTGCTCTTTTTTCACTTTACTTTTTGATTACCTACTCTCATTTCCTCCCATTACTTCCCAAAAGGTTGGCCCACTTCCCATGGATAAAGAATTTTATACATATAAATTTCTCTCTTTTTTTCCCTCTACAGATGTTACTTCTGTCATTATAAATGTCTTATCAAACAATTACAGAAATAAGTCAAGAATATCCTTCAATATACAGATCATCAAACGCATGTCATTGGAATTTGATCATTCCCTCACACTTCCATGGTGACAGGTAGAGAGCTGCTCTCTTCAGGACCTGGCAGATATTCTAATTCTGGCTTACATTTTCCCAAAAGGGGAAAAATTACCTGTTAGCCTGATATTCCTTAAAAAAGATTCTTTCTTGGAGTAAATTTTAAAAGCCATATTTGTACCAAATTTGTATGTGAACATTGTGCTCTTCCTGCTCATGCACTTTTCTGAAACACTTTTCTTTTTCTTCCTCCTTTTTTGTTTTTTGTTAGAGCTTAGAAAAGGGTTGGAAATTTGGTAATTTTAAAACATCTATGTGCTATGTGACATTGATGTACTTTTGATAACAGATAAATACCACTGGTTGGTGTAAAGACAGTTTGCCTGGAAAACTATGAAATGCTTTATGTTCAAAATTATTAAGCATGGAGTAAAACATTTTTTGATAGTTAAAAAAATAAAGGCAGCAAACACTGATTTGCAGTTGTTGAATTCTGCACTGTACTTTATTAATCCTCCTACTCATATTGTGTTAGACATAGGAGGCAAGGTTTGCTGTTTAGATGTAGTTCTTAATGAGCTGTGTTTGGGAGTCCACATCTTGCAAGAAGGAGCTCAGACACTTCTTAAATCCATGCACAAGATGTAGGAAGCAGGCAGCAGTTTGGATGTCCATATTCTTATGCCAGGTTTGCTTTCACATGAGGACCAATAATAGCAGTACATAATCTCAGCATTTTGCCCTTGAAATAAAATTCTGCCTGCTGTGTTGATATCCGGTTAGCAGACTCCTCACTAATTCCAAATAGGTCCCAGTGGAATGGCATTCCCTATATCTGAATTGCAACGTGCATTTCATCTCCTGTTTAAAATGAGGATGAGCAAGCTTGAAGTGTTTAAGAGTTGGGAGTTGCTTCAGGGATAGGTATTTGTAGTTTCATGAATTATTTATTTAAGCAAATGTATACAGAGGGTTTATGTGTTGGAGTATATGCCTGATCACACTTGAAGGGGTGTTGTGGAAATGTATCATGCCACGGCATCACCATTTTGACATATGTAGTGCAGAGAACCAAAACACCGCTCCTGGGATAGAACAGGATTAGTTCAGTTTGGAATCATTTGGCTCTCATGATGCAAGACTAAGTAAATGTGTTTTATCATCTTCCCTGTTGTGTAAGGATAAAGTCGAGCCTGGATCTATTTGGGCTTCATGCCTGAAGTTTTGAACTAAGCACAGTCCCATTGGTGAGCAGTTGGATTTCATTGTATCTGTTTTTGTTTTGTTTTGTTTTGTTTTTACCAAGCACAAATCCAGGAAAACAGCAGTATGTGCTTTAAAGGTTTACAACATTTTCCTTATAGGGAGATCCACAAACTAGCAAAAATTAAGTTCAAAATTTAACCATTTGTATAAAGCACAGTCTCTGTCTTATTTCCTTGAGTATCTCCCATAACACACACACACACACAAACACACACACACACACACACACACACATGCTTATGCACAGCCATGGCCAGAGATGTGCTGCAGTGCTTAATGATGTATTCTAGTGTTAATTTGAGGCAGTGTAGGAGGTGAGATGTCTGGCAAAGCCGTTTTCTCATATCTGGGCATAATCAGCCTTGCATTTACTTTAAATCTTTTATGCCACCAGATGTGGCTGGGGGTGACTTCTTGATGCTTTTGTTTTTGTCACCTCCTCCTTTCTGGTCCATTTGAGATTGAATATTGATAGGGAAGGGGGATCTAGAATGAGCCCCAAACACATAGGGAAGCTGAAAATAGTAAGATGTAGAATATCCAGACAAAAACTTTAACCCTGTGTTCAAGAATTCCCCTAAATTGTCAGTGTCTGCAAAATCATTCAAGAAAAGTAACCCCAAAGGTGGTCATCAGCCAGCCAGTGTTTGTCAAGAAGAAAGGGCAAATTGCATACATTACTTGCTAATTTCCCATGTGAGTTAGTCTCAGAACTGTAGAGTGACCTCTCTCTGACATTCCTGAGCCTTTCCTGATACCCTCCCAATGTCCCACTTGGAAAAGTAGGTGTAATTGCTCACTGTGAGGTTTCTACTCTGAAATCTCCAGCAGACATAAGTATTAAAATGAATAGATGGTGTCTGGCAAATCTTTTCCTGCCAGCGATAAGCAATCTTGCCTATTAAGTGTCTCCCAGTGCAGGCAGATACTGTATTCCATGCACGGTCCTGAGCTGTGCACAGGCTGATGGATTGAATATATCTATACTTTGTATACAGCTAATGAACTGGGGATAGTTATATAAGAGGAAGACTGATAGAACCAAGAAGTCTAAAGCCAGATTCAGGCCAGAAGGAGAAGAAGAAAGCGATCCAGGGAATTGGGGTAACAGGGAGATAAATCAGATAGATAGACATTATTAAAAGGCCTGGGAAGCTGGGGCATGCAGGCAGTCTGAGAGACTCACAGGAGATGGGGAGAAATGAGGAAATGGACTGCTGATAAATGCTTCAGCGCCTTTCTTCCTTAGCACACTTGAGTTGGGGAGGCATGTGTGCTTTTTTAAACAAGAATCTTCATTCCAAATCCTAGAAACATCCATCTGAGAAAACGTCAAACCTTGTGCCAGTGCCCTTATTTTAGAAAGGAGATCACACCTTGGTAAAATAAATTGCCTCCAAGGTCAAACAGGTGATTTCCTGAACTATGTTGCTCTTTAAAGGAAGGAAACGAAAAAGGATTTTAAAAGAAAGAAAAAGGGAAGCATGCCATTGCTAAAAATCTAACTCCAATATTTTAAAAAGTAGAAAAAAAAAGTTTCCGTGTTGAAATTTTTCCCTTCTTTCTTTGGGGAGAGTTCACAGTTTGGCAGGTATTTTTGCTTTCATTTCCAACGATTCACAATGCATGCGATATAAATCTTATACAAATGAAATGTGTTCTACATATTGATCAGTACTTTCTTTTATTTACAAACAGTATATCAACAATATGCTCCTGCATCACTATGTATAAATTAAACTTGTTTCTTTTACCTAGATGAATAAAATTGTATTTTCTAAGGTTCCAGGATGTATTTTACTAGTTCCTTATAAATTGGTGTGCAAGTTATATTCAGTTCTTTACTCTGACAATCAAGTTGCCACAAACACATTAGTGTAGACATATATGTATCTCTGAAAGCAAATTCCTGGGTCTAGAGTTACTACAAGTAACAGCATACAAATTGGAAATATGCAAAATGCTATAAAATTGTTTAACAAAAACATAATTAGAATATGCATTCCCACAGATTTGTATGAAAGTGTTCAGAAAACCTAACCAGTAATGAGTATTTATAAACTTTTGACATTTGCCAAATGGGTAGATGGGAAGTATTTGATTTATATAATTTAAATTATAAGGTTTAGCATCTTTTTATATATTTACTGGGCATTTTAATTTCATTTTCTTTTGTATGTTGCCTATATCATTTACCAGGATTTTTCCTGTCTTTTACTTATTGATTTACAAGAGTATATATAAAAGTAATTAAACTATTGTCATGCAGTTCACAAATTACTCTCTAGACTGTTTGCAATCTTATTTTATCAAATATATTTTCCATATAAAATATTTAATTTTTCTGAAGTGAAATTACTTTGCCTTGATGGCATCTTGGCTCATGTTTAGAAAGATCTTTCCTGTCCCAAGATTTTAAACAATAGAAATTAATTTTCTCATTATTTCATCATTTAATTTTTATATTTAAGTTGTAGATTGATCTGAAACATGTTTTCTGTTTTTGGTCAGGAGTGGGAATTCAGTTTTTTTCTTCTGCATAAACAGGTCCATAATCCCAGCATTGTTAATTAAGTAGACTACCTATTCCTGCTCATGGAAATGTCATCTTTATTATCCAGTGACTCCAGGTGTCTGGGTCAAATTCAGGATTCTCTTTTATTTCACTGATTGGCCAGACTATTGTCTGCTCAGTTTTATGCTGTTTTTAAGTATTGTACTCTTACAAACTGTTTTAATACTTGTCACACATATGTTTTCTAAACTCTTTTAATACTCTCCACATTAATAGTCATTTTCCAGTTTTTTCTTCCTTCAGAGGTGGAGCAGATGCTAGGGGATAGGGCAGGGGGAATGGAGGAAGGTCTTCCCTTGCAGGTGCCTCTGTGTGGTACTCCAGACCCACTTCTCCTTCTGGCTCCTTGGAAACTTGTTCTCTTCCCTCTAGGACTGTGAATATTCACTTGGCAATCCCCAAAGGGTTTTGTAAAAAAAAAAAAAATTATTGATAATGTGGCCCTCTTACTAGGAAAGCCATGGTGGTAGTCTTATCTTAATCAGTTTTCTTTCTCTCTCCCCTTCTCTTTCTTTCTCTCTCTTTTTTTTTTTTTTTTTTTGTTTGTTTTTCAATCTTTCTGTTTGGTGCTGGGGATTGAACCCAGGGCCTCCCACATGCTAAGCCTCTGCTCTGCCACTGAACTACAAACCCATTGCCTTAGTTTGTATTTTGCTACTGTAACAAAATACCACAGACCGGGTAATTTATAAACATTAGAAGCTTATTTGCCTCCAAATTCTGGAGACTGGAAAATCCAAGAGAATGGTGCCAGTATCTGGTTAGGGCCAACGTCATGCTGCCTCTTGATGAGGCAGAAAGGGCAAAAATTTTGATATATAGAAAGACCAACTGGCTTTTCATCAAACCCACTCCTGAGATAATGACAATAGTCCATCCATGAGGATGGAGCCCTCTTAACCTAATCCCCTCTTAGAGATTCCACCTCTTGATACTGCTAAAGGAGCCATTGCATTCTGCATGAGTTTTGGAGGGGACATCCAAGCATCAGTAGACTCAAAAGGCAGCACTTCTTTTCTCCCCAGAGTCCACATGGGTGGACAGAAAGTGCTCTCCTCATATGGGCCATGTGGTCTTGATTTTGTGTTTTACAGGATGCCCTTCTACATCTTATTTTCCCATACCTGGCACCAATTAACTGGATTTTCTTCCAACCTGATTTTATTGTCCATTCTTATTAAGTTACACATTATACTTTACATGTGGGGCAACTTCGAGGTCCCTCAAGGAACCCCTTTGTCTATGTAGCCAGTATCTGCTCTGTGGTTAGGAGGAGTGTGGACACTCCTACCAGCCTATGGTCTCCACTGTGTTTGTCTATCTCCACTAAATCCCAGCACCCACAGAGCCCATATATACACTCTAAAAGTGATTGGTGAATGGAGAAAGACAGAAGGAAGGGAGGGAGGGAGGGAGAGAGGAACAGGGGAGGCGCAAGTGTGGTCTAGCATTTGGAATGAGCAGAACATCTGTGAGACAAGAAGTCCTAAGCTCTGTCCTTGGTGCTCATTTGGTCCATTTATTTTAGTGCCTTCGCCTTCTGGTGACTTGTTTCCTCACACATGGATACCAGGCAGTTACCTTTACAGGGTGTAGTTAATAAGAATGACTTTAGTATTAGTCAAATGTGAATGTGAGTATTGGTAGTACCACCTATTGATTTTATGATTGTTTTAATTTACTTCTTCGAGCATTAGTTTTTCCTCCTTAGATTAATACTAAGATTTAGGTAAGATAATGTATTGAAAACACTTAATGCAGAGCTCAATATAAAGTAAATTTTCAAGAAACAGTAGCTCCTGCTAATATAATATCTGTTGCTTTTACTATCACTGTTTTATTATTATTAAGCATACAATGATATATGCAATTTTAGCTTTGGCCATAATGCTATAGGTGGTATGCTGAGTAAGATATTAAAATAATATGTAAGTCCAATCATTATTAGATCCAGAGGTATATTTTGGGGGAGCTCACAGCACTTAACCACTTTCATTTACCAAAGCTATACTGCTCTTCTGAGGAGAGAGTCTTCTTGACAATGGAGAAAGCATTATTTGGAAAGATAAACTTGTTTTGTTTATAGAAAGAAGGGTTGCTTGAAATCAAATCGATGCCTCTTGTTCAAACCTTTAGCACAAAGTCATTGTACTTGCTCTTCCCTCTGCCTGGAAAGCTCTTCCCCTCGGGGTCTCAATGGCTCCTTTCTTGCTTACTGTGATAGACTATGTATCAGGGAGATCTTCATGGGCCACCCTTATCAAACAGCCCTGAATATGGGCAATTCCTTATTAGCACTTACTATCAACAGACATGTCCATATATATTTCATATTATTTTAAAAAAATTTATTGTGTCAGAATACCTAACATGAGATCTACATTTTTAAATTTACAATATGGTACTGTTAATTATAGGTACAGTGTTGTACAAAGGATCTCTAGACTTATTCATCTTGCATCATTGAGACTTTATGCCTGTAAAATAGCAAGTTGTTTCTCCCTTCCTCTGGCCCCTGGGAACCACCATTTTACATCCTAATTCTATGTGTTTGATTATTCTTGATCTCACGTGTGAGTAGAATCCTGCAGTGTTTGTCCCTCTGTGACTGCCTTATTTCACTTATTATTCTCAATGTTCATTCATGTTGTCAGATATGGAAGGGTTTCCTTCTCTATGTAAGGTGGAATATTACATTGTGTGTATGTACCAAATTTTCTCAAATTGTTCATCCACCAATGGACATTTTGCTGTTTCCACATTTCAGTTTTGTGAATAGTGCTGCAATGAATATTGTAATTACTTGTGTACAATTATTGCTTATCTGTTTATTGCTCCTTGTCTCCCACTAGAATATCAGCTACATGAAGGAGAATCTGTTTTGTTCACTGGTGTAACCCCACTGTCTTGGACTCATATCTCAGCACCTGTGCTTTTGTCCTTAATTATTTACTAACATAGAAAGCAATCTCAGTACAGTTTTAGGTTATACATTAAAAGAAACACCAAGCATGACTGACCAAGCATCATCAGCTTTGACATACTTGGGGTCTTGAATCTGGCCAGCCCTGAGCAATGGTCCGGTACGTTAAACAATGGCCAACACTCTCATGATCTCCAAGTCTGTCCTATTGAATCACAAAAAATGTCTTCTATTAGTGCAAAGTCACTCACAAGCCTATATTTTTTGAAGACTTGGGTCTACTCAGGGGTAGTATGGTCAGCCTTGCAGGCCATTTTCAGAAGTCCTAGAATATCAGAGAGCTGTATGCTAAGGTCTGATGGATACTTCCTTCACTTTCTAATGCTCCAAACCCCTCTCCTTCCATCCTGCTAAGACTCTTCTAGCTACTTGCACTTCTCTGTTCCAGTACTCACTGTGTTTTGTAGTTGTAATTATTCCATTACTCTTTATTTTGTTCAATACTCTCTTCTGACTATCTAGAACAGTTCTGTTCATAGAGAATATTTGCTGAAATTTATTGTTAGGCTGACTTTGTTTTTCTTTCTCCTCCATGCCACATCACAGAGTAGTACAGGGGGCCCATCACTTTTAGGCAGTATCTCTAACCCAGGGTGCTCTGGTGGCCTCCTACTTGACTTTCCCTCTAGAGTCTTCACCCTACAATGTACCCTATACTCCAAGGGTTCCAGAGGGGTTCTTCTGCAGTGTATCATAGAGCACACAAGTCTTTGCCTACCAAGAAGCATTCAGATTCCCTTGCCTAGTTTACTGGGAATTAAGCACACTGGTTTCAACTTCTCTTTCCATCTTAGCTTCCCTGTGTCTTCTTGCTTTAACCAAACCAGGCAAATCAACCTTACCATATTCACGCTCTGTTTTCTCTCATGTACTTTGTCCATACCCTCCCCTCTGCCTGAAAAGCCCACTCATTTGTCTTTCACCCCACCCACTTCTTTTTTTGGTTAGGTCCTCCATAAACATAAAGCAAACACAGAATCCTGAATTTTTTGGACAGCAGCTGACACTCTTCTTAGACTTTGTTTGTTAATGTGTCAAGAGAGGAAGATTGCCTTTCTCAGTAGGACTGTTTGAGAGTTAGATACTACATACAGACTGTCTAGCAGAGAGTGAGTGACCCCTAAATGTTAGCTATTTGGACTTTCTATTCAAAGTCCAAATAGAAAAGACTTCTACTCCATGACCCTCCTCTGATCTCTGCAACCATGTTTTTCTTTTTCCTTATAATTCTCTTAATAGCATGTCACAAAGTTGCCCATGTGTTAATGAGTTCCAAATGCCTTCTTTCCAAGTTAGTAGGTACCTGGAAGTCAGGAATTCTTCCTTGTGTTCTCCACACTACCCTGAACATTGTTGTTGTTGTTCCATAATTTTTTTAGTACTTTCTAATTCTGTATTAATTTATATTCTTTTAAAAAATTGCTCTGGTTAGTTATACATGACTGCAGAATGCATTTTGATACACTCTATACAAATGGAGCACAATTTCTCATTCCTCTGGCTGTACATGAAGTAGAGTCACACCAGTAGTATAATTATACATGTATAAAGAGCAATAATGCCCGTCTCATTCCACCATCTTTCCCATCACCACACTCCCTCCCATCCCCTTATTCCCCTCTGCAAAATCCAAAGTTCCTTCATTCTTCCCATATCCGCCCCCCATTATGGATTAGCATCCACTTACCAGAGAAAATACCAGAGAAAATTTGGCCTTTTTGGGGGGGGAAAGGGTTTGGCTTATTTCACTTAGCATGATATTCTCCAACTCCATTCATTGACCTGCAAATGCCAGAATTTCATTTTTCTTTAAGGTTGCATAATATTCCATTGTGTATATGTACCACAATTTCTTTTTCTGTTCATCTGTTGAAGGGCTTCTAGTTAGGTTCCAAAGTCTGTCTATTGTGAACTGAGCTGCATTGATGTGGTTGTGTCCTGGTAGTATGCTGATTTTAAGTCCTTTGTGTATAAACCAAGGAGTGGGATAGCTGGGTCAAATGGTGGTTCCAATCCATGTTTCCTGAGGAATCTCCATACTGCTTTTCATAGTGATTGCACCAATTTGCAGTCCACCAGTAATGTATGAGTGTACCTTTTCCCTCACATCCCTTGCCAACCCTTATTATTGCTTGTATTATTAATAATCACATTTCTGACTGGAGTGAGATGAAATCTTAGTTTTGATTTGCATTTCTCTAATTGTTAGAGATGATGAACATTTTTTCATATGTTTGTGAATCAGTTGTATTTCTTCTCCTGTGAAGTGTCTGTTCAGTTCCTTAGCCCATTTATTGATTGGGTTGTTTATTTTTTTGATGAAAAGTTTTTTGAATTCTTTATATATCCTGAAGATTAGTGCTCTATCTAAGGTGCCTGTGACAAAGATTTTGTTCCATTCTGTAGGTGCTCTCTTCACATTACTGATTGTTTCCTTTGTTGAGAAGAAGCTTTTTAATTTGAATCCATCCCCATTTATTGATTCTTGATTTTACTTCTTGAGTTTTAGGGGTTTTGTTAAAGCAGTCAGGTCCTAAACCAACAAGATGAAGATTTTGGCCTTCTTTTTCTTCTATTTTCTTCTCTGTTCTAGTTCCGAAGTCTTTGATCCACTTCGAGTTGATTTTTGTGCGGGGTGAAAGGTAGAGGTTTGATTTCATTTTGCTACATATGTATTTCCAGTTTTCCCAGAACTATTTGTTGAATAGACTATCTTTTCTCCAATGTATGGTTTGGTGCTTTTGTCTAGTATGAGATAACTCTATTTATGTGGGTTTGGTTCTATGTCTTCTATTCTGCACCGTTGGTCTGCATGTCTATTTTGGTGTCAATACCATGCTGTTTTTGCTACTATTGCTCTGTAGTATAGTCTATGGTCTTGTATTGTGATGCCTCCTGCTTCATTCTTCTTGCTAAGGATTGCTTTGGTTATTCTGGGTCCTTGAAATTCTAGCCAGAGCAATCAGAAATGAAAGAAATTAAATGGATATGAATAGGTAAAGAAGAATTCAAATTATTGTTATTTGCTGACAACATGATTCTCTATTTAGAAGATCCAAATAATTCCACAGAAATCTTATAGAACTCATAAATCAATTCAGGATTTAAAATAGCAGGATTTAAAATCAATGCCTATAAATCAAATGCATTTCTATACATCAGTAATTAATCCACTGCAAGAGAATTTAGGCAAACTATCCCATTCACAATAGAATCAAAAAATTAAAATACTTGGGAATCAATCTAACAAAAGGGTTGGAAGACCTCTACAATGAAAAGTACAGAACACTAAAAAAAGAAATTGAAGAAGACATTAGAAGATGAAAAGATCTCCCATGCTCTTGGATAGGCAGAATTAATCTTGTCAAAATGGCCATACTACCAAAAGTGTTCTATAGATTTAATGCAATTCCTATTAAAATCCCAGTGACATTCTTCATAGAATTAGAAAAAGCAATCATGTTCTATAATTATTTTTTTAAAGGGTTGAACCATTTTGCTGCTGTTCAGACTGCTTTCTGGTACAATATTCTGAAGCTGAGGTAAGGATAGGCCATTTCCTCTTTGCTAATGGCCCAGCAGCAAAACCCTGATTTTGAGCTCTTAATATGGTACCATGAAAATAACTAGCATTTAAAGCAATAAGATCAGAGGGGGAATAAAAAAGCATTTGATGAGGTTCTTAGTGTAGCAGTATGTCTCACTCATCTTTTTTCCTTAGCCTTTGAAATAGACAATGGCCTGGAGCCTTCTCGGCAGATGGACCATGTTTGTGCCTTAGCCACTTAACAGCCATTAGCCTAATTCCATACACTGCAGCCAAATTAAATAATAAGTAAGAGCCTATGAAAAGCTGGTTTGGAGTCAGTGTTACTGCCTTTCACTTGACAGCCTCCTCTGAAGCAGATGCTCCCTCTCCACCCTATTAACCTGGTCCAGTGAATAAGGGGCCTACCACATAGGAACAGAGATAGAGACTCAAGGCAGAGATGTCTGGATTCTAGAGATTGGAAGAAAATTCAGAGCATTAAAGCCCAGTTCCTACCTTCTACTCTCACCCTACATGCCACAGACCAAGGTACAATAACACCAAAGTTACAATACCACCAATTCTGCTTTGATTGTTCAAAAATTTCCATTTGGGTTAGTAGGTACTATAAAAGTCCAGAAGTCACACCTTGGTCTTATTCCTTACAAGTCTGATGATAAATTCTTTATCACTGTTTTTTTTCTTGCATCTGTGTCCTTTATTCCATATCCCTCCTCTAGAAGGGTTTCCTCCCTTCCTCCAAATCCTGAATAACCTTGCAGGACAAACTAATTGTCCTTAATACCCCATAAAGTGTCTCTGGTTTTCAATCTCATTCCTTGTCATTTTTTTTTTTTTTGGTAGTACTGGGGAGTAAACCCAGGGGAGTCTACCTCTTAGCTACATCCCCAGTCCTTTCTATCTTATTTAGTGTCTTTGTTTATTTGTTTGTTTGTTGTTGCTGTTTTAGTTTTGGGACAGGGTCTAGCTAAGTTCCTGAGGCTGGCTTCAAACTTACGATCCTCTTGCCTCCACCTCCTGAGTCACTGGGATTTCACGTCTGTGCTCTGCACTTGGCCTCATTGCCTGTCTCAAGTGGCCTCATCCTTGTAAGCATTCCTCATATTTTATCTGAACATAATGTTTAATTGTGTTTAGTACACTTAAACTTGCATTATGAATGTTTTCATATGTGCCTAACTACTAGAATCTGAGTTCATTCAAGACAGAGACTCTATAATGCTTCTCATATACTTCCTACAAGTTTACCCTTATTTGTAATGGGTCTGTGTGTACATATCTGTATGCACACATGTATGTATGCACAAACACATTTACAAACTCAGTATCATGCATGCAAACCCATAGCATTCTAACTTTATGATTACCCTCTTCTTCTCACACATCCCTTAATGACCTCAAATTCTTCTGTATCAAGTCTCTGTATTTATAAAATACCCTTGCCAGCCATACATACTTGGCTGCATATTTTTTTTTAACCTTAAAGAATGACAGAAAACAAAAGCAACACACTGAATTAATTTTCACTAAAGAGAGGGCATTTTTTTACTCCTATACAAACAGAGTCATTGCACTAGTTATATTTATAAATAAGTAAACATGGTGATGGCTCTGATGGTGGCTGGTGCTTCACCTCTCTCTACCCAGCTTCACTACAGATTCTACTGTGTTAAACCACTATCTCCCAAAGTACAGACAGAAAAGGCAACGTAGAGTTATTTTTCTGCTGTTTTTCTGATCATATAGATTTAAGTGCTGTGACACTGGGAACACACATTTGACTTTGTTCTTTGGAGCCAGTTGTATAATTTTGAAAAAATAATCAGTAGGTAGCCACTCACTATGGCTCCTGGATGGAAACTACCAAGTTCAAGATCCTCATGCTGCTAGCAAGGATGAACATGGGTTAGAGAAGCCAAATGCTGGTTGGTAGTCAGGCATCAAGAAAAGACTGAATAGTCTGTTGTCGTGGCAACATTTTTTGATTTTGCAAAAAAGCAAGGAAAATGAAGTGCCAAGCTTTCCAAAAATAGAGGCATACTACATTTTCCCCCAAATTTTTGTAATATATTTCACAATTTATTTTAGGACTAAACTTGAGATCCATCTTTCTGGTAGCAGAGGTAGATATGGTATCTAAGGATTTTTGAAAGGCAGAAGCCAAGTGTGTGTTATTTGTGCGTGTGTGTGTGTGTGTGTGTGTGTGTGTACATGTGTGCATACAGATAGCACTGAGAATAGGCCTTTGCATCAACCCAGGGATCATGAAATGAGGTGAAATATGTTACTAAAACTATGTTAAAATCTTTAGGAAAATGGACAATTCATACCACTTAATCCTTTCTCTAGGCAAATAATTTCATGGAAATGACTTTATATGGCCTGTTTACTTTGATATCATTGACCTGGGAAGCATTAAGTCTAGTTGAGGTTCATCACTGGATAAAATATAAAATGGTTGTTGGCCTTCTGTAGAGCATCAATTTCTTCTTTATTTGAAAAGGAGGAGGAAAAAGAACTGTAATAACAGAAAATTGTTGGTGGGTTAAAAATGAATTCAGAAAACCAAGAGAAGAGAAGAAATTTAGAGAAGAGAGAGGGAGAGAGAGAGAGGAAGAAGAATAAATGATGTGCTACAAAGACCTGAAACATGAGTCTGGAGAACCAAGATTTTTTTTTTTTTTTTTTTTTTTTTTTTTAACCGGGATTTAAACCCAGTATTGCTTAACCACAGAGTCACATCCCCAGCCCTTTTTATTTATTTATTTTTTTCTTTTGAGACAAGTTCTCACTAAATTTCTTAGGGCCTCACTAATTTGCTGATGCTGGCCTCCCAATTGTCATCATCCTGTTTTAGCCTCCCAAGTCACTGAAATTTATGGACATGCACCACCACTCCCAGCCTGAAGAACCAAGTAAGTCTTGAGAGAGAAAGAGAGATAGAAAGCCATCTAGTTCCTTGCTTGCCTGCATCAGTAGCACTGTCTTTAACAATATTAAGTTGATGTGTAGTGAAGGCAAGGTGAATTCCTTTTATTTAATGTCCAGCTATTAAATTAGTCAAGACATTGTATGCCTGGACATCTTCAAATGCTATTCCCCAGGGTTAGGTGCGAGCAAGTTTTTGATCTGGGGTAAAACCTGGCACTGTATGTCCTGTGGGAATCAGAGATCAGTGTTTGTAAAACTAAACACAGGCATTCTAAAGTGCATAGGACACTTCACTCTCCCACAAGTACATGGTATCTGTAGACCTATAGGAGTTGAGGAGAGGCAGGAACAACTTGCTGCTCTGACCCAGGCCCTGGGAGGTAGGTGGTCCAATGATGTGGATTGACTTCCTCCACAACATGACATTAATGCTGAAGGCCAAGTCTTTACCTGGGGGTGTTCAGAGGCTCTGGCTCTTTGAAAGGAGATAATGATCTGTTTTCTTATGTACTTCATTGGGTTCAGATTTAGCCAACAAGCTGGATTACACAGACCTCCATTGCTGCACTAATATTGTGTAGATATTTTCATTTCTTTTGGTACCTCCCAGAAGCCTGTGGTTGGCCTGAAAAAATTTTGCTCCAAATACATATATGATAAAAGAACTCAATGTCTAGGAAATCGACTGAGTGTGTGCTCAGTCAGCTTGCATGGAATACTTTTATGGAATACATTAAGTTATTGTTTAAATGAATACATATGTTTTTGTGGAAAGTTTAAGAAGCAGTGAGAAGCAAAAACAGACAAAATTAAAACCATCTGCAATTTATTGTCCAAAGTTCATCATTGTTAACATTTCCATCATTGTTTTATATAGTTGTTTACTTAATTATCTACTTAATTATATTTTTATTTATAAAAATGGGCACATTTTACTATCTTGTTACCTGTTCATATAATTTATATATATATGACATCTCTTCATGTTATTAAACATTTCATAAGCAATATTTCCTTGTTACAAGATATTGTTATAGCTGAATCATTATTTATTTAAGTAATAATCTTTTGTGGTTGTAAAGATAGACTCTTCCCAAGAGTTTTATCATTGTAAATACCATTCAAATGAACATCCTTATTGAGCTGTCTTTATTCACAAACATCACATTGTTTCCTTAAGATAAATTCTTCCAGTGAAGTTGTGGCAAAGAATATGCAAATAGCCAGTACTTTTTGACACCTGCTGTCAAACTGCCCTTCGCACAGGTGCACTGTACACTTCTAGTGGAGCAGCATCAGCCTGCTCATTTCACTATGCCATCACCCCCTTATCAGTGCTGACTATTGTAATCTTGTTGAAGTTTGCTAGTTTGATCAGTGGAAATGCCATGTCATTGTTTTAAATTGCACTTCTTTGAATAGTAATGAGATTGAAAAATTTTCCCCATGTTGATTGGCTACTTAGTGTTTTTTCCTATTACCTACATGGATGGATCCTGGCTGGGTTCCAGAATGTGGCAATATAGCTATTTTTCATTTTCCCTCTTCTTGAAGAGTCATTAAGGAGAAAATATGCCACTTCAGATGTGTTCAAAAGAGGATTTTTAAAGTATAAGGAGTAAAAATACCAATGATAAAAGAGACAAATTATTAACTTTGAGCAATTATAACATTTTCAAGTAACAGCAAAAACTTAAAAGATATATATGTTTTATATCTGTATGTATATGTATGTGTACACATACATATACATACACACATATATGTACATGTATGTGTGTATATATATATGATAAAAGAACATATATGATAAAAGAACTCAATGTCTAGGAAATCTACTGATGGGGTGAGAATTCTATGCGGATAATGTTCATCAAGAAAACCTCCCCTCTCATCTTCCCAGGACACCACACCTTCAGTGCACCAATATGACTTCATAAGAGTGGTGTTTTGTGCTAGTGTCCCTACCAGGGACACATAACTACCTTAGCCTACACTGCTATCAAAATATCCTCCTAAATATAAAGTCTGAACTTTGGTTTTTAAAAATAGCAACAGAAAATGACCAGAGGGGCACTCACTGACGTCTAAGGATCCTGGGGCAAGGTAGCCCCTGCAGCCTATTCTTAAGATAGCTTGTCCTTGTCTTCCTGAATTATTTACGAACCCGTGGGGGCAGAAGCTGAGTGAATGCACTTCCTTTCTGAACATGCTCAAGAACTCCCAGGACCAGGCAGGGAAGCCAGTGTCTCTCAGATATCTGATACCTGGTGTCAAGGAGTCTGCCATCGATTTTCTTTAGAGTAAACATCTCTGGAAATGCCACAGATCTACATTAGCCTGCACCATAGAGATCTGAGCAGAACCAGGCAAAGGGAGTAGGGAATGTCATGTTCTGATTTCACTTCTGCATTAGTCTGCTGGTTCTTTCCTCTTCCACATTGGAATGGCAGAGAAAAGACAGGTGCCACCACATCGAAAGCAGAATAGTGACCTCTAGCATTTGGAAGTCTTAGTTATTAAAGATACAATTAGAGACATCCACATTAAAAAGGCATTTGGGAGTGCAGGGAAATGGAAAAGAACAAGGAGCTTGATGTTTAGATTGATTTCTTCTCAACTGAGGTGATGTTAGCAGGCTTCCACAGACAAGTCATGATATTTTATCATTACTTTGGGTCTCTGGCCAGATTTTTCAGTTGTGTGAAGCAGGGAAGCTTTTAGGAAAACAGAAACCTTGAGAAGAATCCAGGCTTCAGGCTCCTGCTAAACATAGATTCCCATTTTTATCTTTGTGCAGAGATGTCCCCAGGGACCCTTCACTCTAGCTCAGGGACACCATGCTTTCAGTCATATTTATTAGTTTCCTTTGAATTCCCTTAAAATGCTGCTTCTCTTCTAGCTAGATATCTCAGCACTACTGGAAACTGGTCAGGAGTGAATTTCCCCTTCCTTTCCTCCAATGTCATCCTCTATCTGTGTGGGGCATTATCAACCAGAAGCACAGTTGAAAAGTCCTGAGTCATGTAACCTAAAGTGTGCAGGTCTCAGAATTGGAAGGCATATTGAATTCAGAGCTATACCCACTAACTAGCTCTGTATCACTTACTGATTTCCTTAACTATATGAAAGGATGAACAGACACAATTGATTACTCAAATATCTATTTTATGTCATCTATAATAGAGTCCTGGATGCTATCTCATTTGATCTTGTTTATGTTAGTCAACTTTTCCATTCTTATAACAAAATATCTGAATAAACAACTCAAAAGGAGAAAATATTTATTTTGGTTTTTGGTTTCAGAGGTTTCCATCCATGGTGGACTGGGCTATTGCTTTTGGGCCTGTGGTGAGGTAGAACTTAATGTTAGGGGGGGAAAGGTGCTTAACTCACAGTGGCCATGCAGCAAAGAAAGAGAGAGGAAGGGGTTGGGGGTCCAAACTCCTGGTTAAGCCCCCAGTGACTTAACTACCTTCCACTAAGCCTGACTCTTGAAGGTTCCACCACCTCCCAATATTGCCACAGGCTAGGACAAAGCCTACAACACATGAGCCATTGGGGAGCATTTAAGATCCACATCATCATACTTTTACTCACATGTTAGGCTGAGAAAGTCATCCCTAACTTACATGTATGTTAACAGGTTAGTGAAGGTCTAAGGTCTAAGGTCTAAGGTCTACTGGGTGACCACACTAGAATTTAAACACCAGTTTTTATTTTGGTCCAAGTCTTTTTTTTTTTTTTCTTTTCCAAGATATTACAGTTGCTGTACTTTACAGGGTTGTTCTGAGGATCAGATAATTATAATATATATGAAAGATGAAAAAAGTCTAAGCAATGTTTCATAGTGTTATTATCGCTTCTATATTTTAGTCACTTGTCTGTTATGAAAAGGCAAGTTTTCAAAGACCCTGGCTTTGAAAGGAAGTAACACAAATGAAGGAATCAGGGCTGGAGGGAGAGAGTGTTTTCATCTCAGGAAACCAATTCCCATCCAGCCTCCCTCCTTTATCAAATGCACATCCAGCCACAGCCCATATGGATCATGCTGCTTAGGACTGCAGAGGACAGGGTACTGTGGCTTAGCTGGGCTGTCCTTTATTTTTCTGTTCACTCGTGGTAAAAATCGTCTTGAAACATCTCTCTGCACATGTCAGGACTAGTGCATTCTTAAACTCTGGAGTCAAATTGTTACCTGTGATTTATTTCAGTGTTATTTATTTCACTAACAATACAAATAAAAATAAAGGCAATAAGTGTAAGAGTGTTTAAATTGCTATCCTGCTTCCATTAAGTGTCCACTCTTTCCATATATCCCTGAAATATGTTAGCCTAGGACTAATTAATTTATCAAGTTATTCTGTTTTTTTTTTAACCTCAAGTTTAAGAATCGGCAGTTTTAATTTTAATGTGAACTTTTCAAGAATTGGACAATTTTTCTAAGAGGTGTAAAGATGGATAGATGGATAGAGTTGATAACATGGATACATACATATGTGAATATGTCTGTAAGAGTGTGTATGTATGCTATAGAAATATATTAATATTAATAGGGAAATTTCTCTTTTGGCTTCATGCAGAATGCTTAAAGATACTAGAAATTTTGCTCTAGGAATGGAAGCAGAAGAAGCCGCAGGCTTCATGGTTGATTGCTTTTCTGATTGGTGCCATAAAAAAAATGCATTAGAGAGAGAATGTTTGATTTAAAGAGCGCCTGGATGCCGACACCACCTCTGTTTGTTTTCCTTCCTTTAGCAGAAACCTTGTAAAATTTTTATGAAGCATTAATGGATCTGAGATTTTCTCAAGCAAATTTTATGAGGTGAGCTTAATCCCACACATCCGACCCAATTTAGCAGTCTTTAGAGACACAGAGCATAAAAGCACTCAGAAAGTGTCCTGGGTGCCTCAGTGTCATCTCAGTGTCATAGGGAAAGTGACATGGGTCATGGAAGGGGATGTTGCTCATCATGATGCTTTGATGTGCATTGCAGATTCCCATGGACAGTGAAAAGATAGAGTGAAGAGATGCCCTGGAATACCTTGTGGGAAAAGGGGAGCCAGAACTCAGGAAATCTGATCTTATAATTTAGCATTGACTTCAAGAACTTTCCCCACAGAATTCTGTTCTTCAATGAGAAAATCATATTTAGGAAAAACAAAAATTTATTTGTATCAACAACTCCCAAGGTGTCAACCTGAAATCAATGACTTTAATTTAAGAGAAACATACACACCTACTCCCTCCTTCCCTTTTCTCAATTCATTTTTCTATATCTGAAACAAAAGAGCCTTGAAGAGGAGAAATTAAATGCTGGTGTATGTTGATGAGTTAAGTGGCATTTGATAATCTGAAGTAGCATTTGATAATGTGGAGGCTGGCATCCTACAAACCAAGCGGTTCTATGTGCTTTCAGAAACTAGTGAAAAGTGGACAGTTAGAGAAGTCCATCAGTTATTTGTGCATACTGATATTTTCTCACTTAATGCCAAGATACTATTAGGTTCGTGGTCAACATACAGGGACAATGAAGTCTTTTGGAAGAAAAAAATTGGGGTTTTCACCTACTAGAACATCACAGAGGCTGATTCAAGAACGATGAAAAGTATTAGTCAACTTTATATCACTGACTTCATATCACTTGAATTGAGATAATTAACTTTTCAAGAGAAAAGGTTTATTTTGGCTCATAGACTTCAACATTTTAGCCATCCAAGAAATGGCTCCATTTCTGTGGGCTTCTGGAGAGGCAACCATCATGGTGGGCGCACATGTAACAAAACCACTCGCGGCATGACCAGGGAGCACAAAAGAGAGAAGGAGGGGTTTGGGTCCCACAACCTCTACATGGGCATGCACCCAGTGTCCTCAGAATTCTGACTAGGCCCCAATCCTACATGTTCCACCACCTCCCAATAGCACCCTGGATACCAAACCTTCAACATATGAACATTATCTAAACCATAGCACTGGCTACCAAGTTAGCCTTCCACTAGTTCAGAAATGTTGACAGAAGACCTGAGACTCCAGGATCAGAGACAAAAAGTTTCAAACAGCACTAATTTCATGTTCTTATAAGTCTCTTTTGTACCCCAAGACACAAATGTGTAATGTATATGACCCAAGTTGATGTAATATATTCAGTTTGTATCATAGTTGAATAACTCCAAGTTTAGAAAATGCAAATGCTTTAAAATGAACTCCCAGAAAACTTGCCCAAAATTTGCCTGGCATGGAGGTATTTATCTTTGTTATATACGACATGTAAAAATTTGTCCATGCTATGGAGGGAGACACTACCTCTGTCTCAGGGTTCTTCACTATGGAAACATCTTTGAGAAGATGTTTTCATAGACTTGTGCTTCTTATTGGAAGAGGTACAGAAATACAAGGAATCTAAAGGATTGCCTCCTAACCCTATTACGTCTTTCTTCTCTGCTAATGAATTTTCTCTTAAGTATACCCTTTCACCAATCACTGCGGTTAATCTGATTGGCAAAGGCTGGTACCAAATCCATCCATCCAAATTGTCTTATTCAACATTTAATTGAGGTCACTATCAATAAGAGATCTTACGAAGTTAAATGCAGTGGCACATACCTGTAATCCCAGCAGCTTCAGAGTCTGAGGCAGAGGATTATGAATTCAAAGCCAACCTCAGTAACTTCGTGAGGCCCTTAGCAACTTGGTGAGACTTTGTCTGTAAACAAAATACAAAAAAGGACTGGGGATGTTGCGAAGTGGTTAAGTGTCCCTGAGTTCAATTCCCCATACCAAAAAAAAAAAAAAAAAAAAAATCTCTTCTCTAGGATGGTGTTTTTTCACAGTATGGCCCTCCATCTTGTTCCCTAGACCTAATCACATGAACAAATGCCACAAAGTATCAGGGCCTACCTACAAAAGTAAAGGGTTTTTTTTCTATATTGTTCTTTCCATCTGTCCAAGGCATAAATGCAAATAGAGTGGTATGTACTAGAGATTTGCACAGAACCTATCTTGACTTGTAAAGAGGCGGTCTAGAGCAATTCTGTCATTCCTAATAATCCTGGTGCTGGTCAGTGAATTAGGCTAATCTGAATGCCTTCAAGGGCAAAGATTGTGTCTTCTTAAATATAATTATTTTTTAGCACACTATATTATTAAAAAAGTCACAGTGTATTCAGAAGAATGGCAAATTAATGCCTGGTTTCCTCTTAAAAATTATAATTACAAAGTTATTCACAGTTCCCAGGATGGAAAGTGTGTTTACAATTTTTGCCCCCTAAGTAACAAAGCCATCAATCCAGGATTACAGGTAGACCAGACACCTAATGTGGTCTTTTGGGTGGTTGTTAGGACTTAAGAGTTTATATATCAGTTGGAATGACTGAACCTAGTCTTTCTTTTTGCAGCAACCACCTGATCTATACATTTAACCGCCTCGTTCCACAGGTTCCACATTCATAGTTTCACCCAACAGTAGACCTACAATATAGAATATATAATTAAACATTGGCCAGGTGTTGTGGTGCATGCCTGTAATATCAGTGATATGGGAGGCTGAGGTAGGAGGATCACAAGTTCCAGGCCCTCCTCAGCAAATTTAGAAGGCCCTTTCTCAAAATAAAATAAAACCCCAAAACAGCCAGGGATGTAGATTAGTTGTAAAATCCTCCTGGGTTCAATTCCCAGTACTGCCAAAGACGGGGGAGATGAAGAAGTCAATACCATTTAACAACTATTTGTATAACATTTATATTATGTTAGTCATTATAAGTATCTAGACATTATTTGAAATACACAGGAGGATATGCCTAGATATATGTAAATAGTGAATAATTTTATATAAGGGACTTCAGCATCTGTCATTTTATTACCCACAGTCATCCTGAAGTGAGATGACATTTTTCTGTCCCATAAATCAACAAGTGTGGAAAGGGAATAGGGAAGACAGCTCAGGGTTTTGACAGGTGCTTTGTGATGCAGTTCAACTGGGGACCATCCCCTACCATTCCTAATAATCTGCTCAGTGAGGTTAAAGGGCATGGCAATCAACTTGTCAGCCATCAGGAGAGAGTTGGCAGAACTGTCAGTCAGTTAAATAAAAGTGTTTGCAATGGTTTAGGAGAACTATACTGGGTCTTTTTCCTCCTGAGGGAAGTTCCTGGCTGGCTCTAAAAGACAAAAGATTAGTCATACCCCTTCCTCTCTGTACCTCCAAGATGCTTCTCCCCAGATGCATGAGCTTTTGCTGTTTATTGCCACAGAATTGTTGTCATATGCAGTGCTTCTAACATCATCCTTTACGATCCAAGTTCCACTTGAACCCAGATCTTTCACCCAAAGGCTTGGGAGCCTGAGCGTCAAAGGCATTTTTATAAAACTAATATACAGTCCTCTACTACCACTTTGTTTATTCTAGGGGGATTTGGACAATCATTTACTCAACCAAGTAACCATCATCTCTTTATAAATCCAGAATGATATTAATCCAACAAAAGAATCCAGGGGACTGAATTATTATTAATTATGAGAGCTGTAGGTCCTTTTCTGGCCAAGTTGCAACCCTGGCTAAACCAATCATGCTGACATGAGGTTGTTGTCAGGGAAAAAAGAGAACATCATGCTCAGGAGTGGTCAGGAAGAAATTCTGAATTTTCAGAGACAGGTTTTACATACTCCTCCTCATTTTTTTCTGTTCATTCTCCAGAGAATGGCTGATAGGAGATGATTCCTTTCATAGAGTAGCCACATTCAGGGACTGAAGCATCCTGTTAAGATGTGTGAACTGGAGGATGCAAGGGAAATAGAGCCAGAAATCTTTTTGATTCAATTTTTCTAAGACTGTTCCAATGCTCAATGATACCAAATGCTTGATGTTAGGGAGAATGAAAGTCCATTAAACACCTTGACTATCAGCCCTTTGTGGAGTAATTTTTGTGATGAAAGGCACAATATTGTTCAACTGCAAATGCTCTGGAAAGCCCAACATGTGACCCAGATTAGTTTCAAGAGCCACAGCAGTGTGGTCAGTATAAGCAGATTACTGGAACAGCAATCCTGTACCCTGAAAAAGTGTCCACAGCAGGGAGACAACATTAATAGTCCTGAAACCAGGTCAAAAGTCAGATCAAGTTAATCTTTCAGCAGTGGACAGGACCAGTGCCCCAGGAAATGTGCTTTATCCCACCAGGAGACAAGAAGATCAACTTTTGGCAGGAGTCATCACGTCTGAAATGCAGTGGTAACTCCTGCAGGAAAGCAGAGTCCTTTTCTCTGTGCCCAGTTAGGATGGTGAATACATTGTCACCTATCCTACAATGTGGATCCAGGCATCAAAGGTATTAACCAGGGTGGTAGAGGCTCCATCAACAACTTGCTTCTAGTGGGTCTCATGATAATGTAGGCCCTTCATGTGAAATCTAAGTGAATGACCCAGGAAGTATGATTAGCAGCTGTGATTTCTTCCATTGTTCATGATCCTATAGAGGGGTGTCTAGTGGTCCAGTCTTCAGTGTTCCAAGGGGTACAAATCAAACAACAATGCCACTGACAACAGCCCCCAAATCACTAATTATGGAACAATTATCATCAAAAGGATCATTTGCCAGGACTACGTAAATGACCTTGAGTTCTGCCCACCGAGCAGAATGGCCATGTTACTTTTTAGGAACCTGGTGCTCAGGTGCGAGAGTTACAGCAGTTTTAGAGGATACTATTGGAGTAGTTGCAGGCATTTAAGGGAACCCATGTGAACTGAGGGCCCTACTAACTCAGCAGCTTTGCTTCATGGCATAGAGTTGATAAAATTTCCCCATAGCTGATACTTTGTATATAAAGCTGAAATGCCACTAAGTATGGCAGTCTTCATTCTTGCATTAACAATTTCCATTTGACAATCAGGGATGGTAGGGCTCTTCCCATCTTGACAGTTACTGGGTCTTAATTTAGCCATCTGTTATGATTTAGATATGTGGTGTCCCCCAAAAGCTCATAAGTGAGACAATGCAAGAAAGTTTATAGATAAAATGAATGGGTTATAAGAATGTATCATAATCAGTTCATGAATCACCTCATAGCGATTAACTGAGTGATGACTATAGAGAGCTAGGGTGTGGCTGGAGGAGGTGGGTCACTTGGGCATGCCCTTAAGTAATATATTTTGTTCTTGGTGAGCAGAGATCTCTCTGCTTCATGGTTTCATGTTCCCGGCTGCTTTCCTCCACCAATCTCTCTGCCTCACCTTGAGCCCTGAGGAATGGAGTCAGCTATCTGTGGGCTGAGATCTCTGAAACTGTGAGTGTCAAATAAATTTTTCCTCCTCTAAAATTGTTCTTATCAGGTATTTTGGTCACAGCAGTGAAAAATGTTGACTAAAATACCATTCCAAAATGCAATATCAAGCCAGAGAATCTCAAAACATGCAAAAATCAGGTGTTCAGTCTGACAAGAACCTCTTAGCAAGGTAACATGTGCTTTTCAAAATATCTAGTAGCAATGCCAGGTG
Organism: Glaucomys volans; assembly: GCA_020662805.1. Classification (NCBI taxonomy): domain Eukaryota; kingdom Metazoa; phylum Chordata; class Mammalia; order Rodentia; family Sciuridae; genus Glaucomys; species Glaucomys volans. The sequence continues at coordinate 1,088,038 of JAJEJO010000210.1, forward strand.
GACAGAGTCCAATACCCCTCCTCATGAACACCTGTGGAACCTTATTGCTGGAAGTTTCATCCTGGGAAATCATCAGTCACAGAGTTTTTTTAGCTCAGAGGAGGTCACTTGTGTGGAGAGCCTCAAAGGTGGAGAATGTGCCACAAGGTACTAGACAACCTCCAACAGAACTCAGTGGAAGCTGACCTGAGAGTTAGCTGCTGCAGAAGAACAATTAGAATGTTGAAGTAAGGCACTTCCTCTTCCATTATCCGGAGAGTCAACTAAGGTGTCAGACCTTCCTGTTGTTGGGGAGGTGCTGAAGGGAAAGCAATTCTCCCCTGGCTACCAGGGGAATTGGATATAGTACAGCTCTCTGCACTTAAAAAACCGAGCAAACAAAACAAAACAATAACAATTAAAAAAAAAAAAACTCGGCAAGAAGGTCATTTAATTTTATAAGAATGGGTATCTGATAATATTATATTTGGGTTCATGAAGACTTCTAGCTAGCCAACTAGCAGGACCTCCTGTATAGTTAGAAGATGTGGACATCAGAAGGTAGTCTAATTCTTGACCTACCTCTAGGGACACATGCTACTAATACTTCTCTACCAGCAGCTGTTCCTAATCAAGAAGATCCCTTTTTCCAATTATGAGATGTGAAAATACAAGCATATAACACATCAGTCCCTGTTTATTGATGTTGCAGTAGTAATATCACATTGAATGGGCTTACAGACCCTATTCACAAGGTCACTTTTCTCCCCTCATTATGAATTATGCTCAAACCCTATTAGCTGAATATAAGCATCCCTCCAGGTGGGAACAAGTAGGATAGTGACTTAGGTGTCTGTATCCAACAGACCCATAGTGTTTTGAGTCCTTTCCTTCCTCATGGTTGCCTGGCATACTAAATGGGTTTGTGTGTCTTTACCACTTGGGTAAACCTCACCTCCATGCTTAATCACCTTCCCCTTTAATGTAGCTGAGGTCAGAGTTGAAGGGATGGGAAAGTTCAAGGTTGAGGTAGAGAGCAGTTCCATGACACTAAGTAAGACACTCACAACCAAAATATGTTCTATTTGTTATGGACTGCATATTTATATTGTCCCAAAACTCCTTTGTTGAAACTTCAGTCCTCAGATAATATTTGGAGATGGGGTATCTGTGAGGTAATTAGGTCATGAGGGTTGAGCTTAGTCGGGATTAGTGCCCTTAGTACAAAAAACTTGAAACTCCCTTTCTCTCTTTGCTGTTCACCAAATGAGGAAACAGCAGAAGATGATCATTTGAAAACCCAAAAGCATGCCCTCCCCAGATAGCAAAACTGCTGGTATCTTGATCTTGGTCTGCCCATCCTTTAGAACTATGGAAAGTAAATGTTTGTTGTTTAAGCTAACTTCTTGTTATGAACCTTACTGTCTAAGACACTAATGTTTTCAATATACTCAAACTTGTATGAACTTATGCTTATACCATTTACTTTAGCTTTGAGCCTCTGAGGCTCAGTCATATGGTCACATAGGGCTATATGTTTGCCACCACATGCTCACCATATCCTTTCCTCCTCCTGCTCTGAGTGGTGTAAGCAAGCAACAACTAAATCACCTTTCCCATGGCTTGTTCAATCTTACCTATCACTGTTCAACCTTCAAAATTTTATTAATAGGTAGGACAGTGGAGACTTGTTCTCACTGCCCTCACCTGCCAGTGAGCAATGACATTTGCTGTAGCACAGAAAAGAATTATTTCATTATTCCATAATACAGTTTGTGAAGACCATATCCTTTAGCTTACAGAAAGTCATATCTTGGTCAATATGCTATCCTCATCAGCATGACCTGTCAGGAAATGTGGAAGATCTAACATTTTATTCTCTTTAAGCTAATGAAATAACCTGTTACTGTTTTATGGGGACTGAGAAAAGACACAGGACTCCTGGATCAGAGACAAAGGATTCTGTCACAGCCCACAGCATGAGCTTCAAGGTCATATTACCTTCTCATATCCCCCAAATCCAAGGTGTGACAAAGAACAGCCAAGTGGAGACTTGAATATGTGTTACAGCTGAGTTAATCCAAGTTAGGGAACCTGAGGATTTTGTAGTGGGATATAAGCAAATTTTCCCAATACTTCTGTAGGAGTGAGACGTTATTTTTATTTTATTGAGAGTAAAGAAAAGCATAAAACTTATCAATATTCTGAAAGGTGACACTATCTCTAACTCCCAAGGTGTTTACAAAGATCTGTGAAAAATTCCTGCTTATATTAAGTAAAGAATTGTAGGACACCCATGGGGAATTTCTCCTATGTCAATTCTGTCTAGAGGTCCTAGACAGATGACTGATGGACCTCCACTCCTGCCTTGATTCAAAAAGCACCCCTTAATTCAAAAACTACTTAGTAGAATGTGCCCAGCTCTGGAACACAGCATCAAAATTTAGTAATTTTATAACATAAAATATAATTTAGTACATTTTATAACAGTAAATTAGTAATTTTATAACATAAGAAAAACTTAGATAATATTAGAGGAGTTTCTGAACCCAGAGGAAGAGACACTTAAATATAGTCCAGAAGGGCGAGCAGGTCTTTAACAAGGTGAAGGCAGGGGAAGAGATTGCCCAGCAGATAAATTGCACATGCAAGAGCCCAAGAAGGGTTTGAGGAGTTCAGGATAACAATACCCACTTAGATAGGAATGGTCATTAAAGGTACATTTTTCCTTGGAATGAGTAAATTGCAAAGATTTCCACTGGACTTCTAATTCATAGCTCTCTGTTTCCTATGTATCTCTAAATAAAAATCAGTATCTTAACACAATCAACTATAAAACTCTAAAAAATAGTATTTTAACTAAAACATTGCACACTTTTATTGTTATTGTTATTAACAGGAATTGAACCCAGCAGTGCTTAAACACTGTGCCATATCCCGTCTTTTTAAATATTTTATTTAGAGACAGGGTCGTGCTGAGTTGCTTTGCGCCTTGCTAAGTTGCTGAAGCTAGCTTTGAACTTGAGATCCTTCTGCCTCAACCTCCAGAGCTGCTGAGAATACAGGTGTGCACCACTATGGCTGGCATGACATACTTTTATCATTCAGATGGCACAGGATCCTCTAAAATGTCAGCAGAATAAGCCAGGACACAATGGAAATGACCAGCGAAATCCACTATAATCTGAGTTTATTTTGATTAGCATTGAGCTCATAGACTTCAGGTTTAAGCAGAGAAATTAAGGTAATCTACATATGGATTATGGGAGATAAGACAAAAATATTCAGGGCTGTGGCTATGGCTCAGTGGTAGAGCGCTTGCCTAGCACATGCAACACACTGGGTTTGATCCTCAGACCACATAAAAATAAAAAAATAAAATAAAGGTATTGTGTCCATCTACAACTAAAAAAAAAATGTTTAAAAAAGAAAAAAATATTCAAAGCCTAGAAGAGTTGTTGGACATTAATGTCTTCTTTGATGAAACCTCTTTATTAGGGGATTCTGTTAGGCATTGTTTTTCCTGTGACCAACAGCTGATTTTGCTATTACTGTCACACTTCAGCAGCAGTGGGAAGGGTGCTTGGGTTGAGGATGAGTCTAGTTGTACTGGTCTTCCCCACACTAGCCTTCTGTGTGACCATCCCACATTTTCCTACTCAGTATCACCAGATTGAGCTTGCCCTGTGGTCTGACAGCTCTGAATAATTGATGCCCCCTCCTACTAAAGGAGAGTTTAGGTTTTGTGGTTCAGCAGGATGCTTTACTCTTGTTGACCTTAACCTTCAGAGGCACTCGGGCATTACCAAGAGATCAATAAAGCTTCCCCTGGCTGGTCTGTGAGGACAGGAGGCTGACAGAGAGTGATGAGCAAGAGGAGAGGAAGGAATGATCATGCTGTAACCTGGGGAAGGAAAAGAGGGAGGGCATGAGACACAGTGTGGGGTTGTGGAGTGGGACAGGGGAGCACTGAGAGTGAGAGACAGAGAAGTTCTAAGAAAGATGAAAGGTCAAACAAAGCAATGAAAAACAAGGTGTTTGACAAAGAGGGAAAATTATTGGAGGATTCATGCACAGAAGCAAAGAGGACAAATGAGGGTCACACAGGAAAGGAAGGTTGCTCATTCCTTAACTCTCCTGAGTTGCATCCTACAGTTGCAAAGCATGCAGGGGTCCCAAAGGCCTGAACATCTCTTGGAAAATAGATGTTAAATGACTTCTACAGTGAGTGAAAATAAAGTAAGTGTTTTACTGATGGCAGAAGTTAGTGCTGGACATTAGAGAGAAGGGAAAAGGACTTTGATACTGGAATGCTAATTGCATACTAACAGGGCATCTGCACATTGTTTAGATTATAATTGATTATATCATGCATTATATTTTATGTTGGATGTAATTGTTTATTAAGTGATCTTTAGATTAATTATTAAATGGCACTAGAGGCTAGGAATTATCATCCCTTTGCTAAAGATGAAGAATAGTTGCTTAGAAATCTACGCCTGTGCTCTTTTCACTGTCTCTAACTGCCATCCAGAGAGCCAAACATTACAGTGATTCATTTATTCAGAGGCATTGGAGAAAACTTTAGTGGACTATCAGCTAATCAAAGCTGGGGGCTGTGCCTGATGTTTCAAATCTGTCATGACTAACATAGTAAATAATGTGGACAAGATGCTAAAACATCTGTGGAAAGAAGCAAGAGATGGAGCTTAGGTGGGGAGAGAGGAAAGCTGGAATGAAGAGGGGGGAGGAAGGAGGAGAGAGAGGAGTTGCACTGGAGCTGAATCTAGAAGAAAAAATTGCATTTGCCTGGGGGTGGTAGTGGGAGGAACAGCATTTGAAACTGAGTTACTAGAATAATCAAAAGTATGGAGTTCACATGATAAAAGGTTGACAAATAATCCACCATAGCTATATTCTAGACAGGAGAGAACAGTGGGAAATAAGGTTGCTAAAATGTAGAGTAAGTCCTCATTCATTCATTTCAACAAATATTTATTGAGTGCCTATGATAAATAAACACTGCTAAAAGGGGTTAGGATATGTAAGTGAACAAATGTAATAAATCCAGTTGCCCTCCCAGAACTTACATTCCAGAGAAGAGAGATAGAAAATAAAACTAATATATAAATACATTATACAGTATGTTGAAGGTGGTAAGTACTTTTGGGAATAAAAGAGCAGAATAGTGGAATAAGAAATACTCTGGTAGTTTCAAATAACATATTTAGGGTAAACCATTAGGAAGGTGCCATTTGAACAGTGTCTTGAAAGTGGTGAGGGAAAAATTCATGAATTTTTATGGGAATGAATTCCAGACAGAAGAGACAGGTCATGTGAAGACTGTCAGACAGATGTGGACCTGAAGTGTTCTTGGGTCAACGAAACATGCATGTGGCTGGAGTGAGGTTGGTAGGTGGAGAGGTGACAATAGTCTTAATCATGTTAGGTCTGAGGACCTTCTCATCATGAAATAAACATGGGGCTACTAGAATGTTTTCAACAGAAAAGTGGTGAATATGATGGGTTCTGAAAAAAATTACTCTGAATGCTATGTGGGGCCAGATGTGGTAGCAGGTGGACAGGAAGGAAGCTGCTTCCCTCATCCAGCCACAGATGATGTGGAGGAAGGTGGCTTCTGGGCATATGCTACCCAGGGCCAGATTCTGCATCTGTTTACAAAGAAGAGCCTGTTAAGACTTGGTGATGGATTTCAGGTGGAGTGTGAGAGAAAAGGAGGAGCCTAGGGTGACTCTAAGTTGTTTGGTTTGGGTTGCCATGTCTGGAATGGGATATGTTGTGGGGGAAGCAAGTTTGTTGCAGATCAGATTAAGATTAGTTAGCTATCAAACATAAAAGTGGAGATACAAAATGGGCAAATGATTATAATCGAGGCTGGAATTAAAGGGACATGTCTAGGCAGGTGATTTGCCTTGGTGTGAAATTACCTCATAGATCTTATTTTAAATTCATCAGATTATAAAACACCACCAGTTAGAAAAGAGGGAGGTCTGAAATCAGAGGTGTTCTTGAATGTCATGTCCATGGTTTGATACTTCATTGTTTGATTAATGGGGAACTATTGATAGTCTTTTGAGTAGGAGCACCGTAGTCTCCCCTGGGCTTGTTTTGTTGGTATTTTGTTTGCCTCTTTTTTACAGTTGGCATTTGGAGGGTGGTATAGAGGGTGGCCTAGGGAACACCAGCAGGGGGTTTGTGCCCTGAGTCATGGGAAGGAAGATAACGGCCAACCCGTTTGTGCCCTGAGTCATGGGAAGGAAGATAACGGCCAACAAGTTGCAGTGGGGTGTAGAAGAGCAGAGCATGGGGCAGATAGGTAGGAAAGAAAGCAAAAAACAATTTTCCTTTTGCTCAGTTCAAAACAGAAATCACCAGATCGATAGAAAAGAAAACATAATTTAAGACTCAAAAAGGTCTTTGTGTTCTCTTCCCTCCATCCCCCCTCTGTTTACTGCTTGAGGCTTGGCCATGGTTTATAATGCTTTGCTTCCTGGGGGCATAGTTGACAGCTCTAGGAAAGGAAAATAGAGACAGTTTCCAGTATTTCAGAAAACGAGCTTCTATCTGAACTGTGTAGGGTGAAGATCTCCTCTTCTCATTAACTTATCATGTTCACAATCAGGGCAAGAATTTTTGAGACAACGAATATGAGTGCATTCATATAAAAAGATGGAAATGGCCAGGCACGGTGGCACATGCCTTAATCCCAGCAGCTAAGGAAGCTATGGCAGGAGGATGGGAAGTTTAATGCCAGCCTCAGCAACTCAGGCCCTAAGCAACTTAGTGATACCCTGTTTCAAAATAAAAAATTATGTATCTGTATGATTACATGAATGGTATGAATGTACATCATGCACAACCAGAGAAATGAAAATTTGTACCCCATTTGTGTACAATGAATCAAAATGAAGTCTGTAAAAATTTAAAAATAATAAAAAAATAAATAAAAAATTTATAAATGGGCTGGGGATGTGGCTTAGTGGTTAAGTGTCCCTGAGTTCAATTCTAGGTTCCAAAGTGGGAAAACAAAGATGGAAATTTTTCCACTCACAAAAAGTTCCTTGACTATTTAACTGATTATGGTCACATTCCCTTTTATAGAGCTAGATTAGAAATAGCATTTACGAAGTTCTTTAAAATCACTTTATTATGTTTTGTCACAATGTATTCTTATAATGATCTTGTGAATTAAATAAATATTTTCCTTCCCATTTTCCTGGAAATAAACTAATGTCTAAACCGTTTCACATCACCGAGAAACAGAATCAAATATCAAAGTAGTATGTAGGTTACTGTAATCTATGTGGTCCAGGAACACAGAGACTATGCTACAGAATACATTGAACCCTTGGAGTATCCTAAGCCACATTTGTGCCATTGGAGAGTTCCTGATCCTCCAAACTCAGGGCCACCACTAGCAACTGTTTCTTGAATATATTGAGGTTACTTATTGGTAGGTGACTACCACCATCCACAATCCTTCTCACCCAGTACAAGGAGGCTCAAGGGCTCACAAAGTGTAAGAGAAGTGGCTAGCCATTCCCATGTTTCTCATCCATGAATCACCCCATCTTACCTGCCCAGGATTTGTGTCTTCCTGACTTTATGGTGTGCTTCTGAGTCTTGCTGGATGTCCCCATGTATTGTAGTAAGAATGTAGTAGGCTTTTGAGCTGTGGGGTCATTGATGGAATATTGTACTAGTCTTGTTTTCTGTTGTTATAATGAGATACTGGAGGCTGGGTACATTTATAAAGAACAAAGATTAATTTATCTTACAGTTTTAGAGGCTGAAAGTCTAAACAACATAGTGGCTGCTCTAATGAGGGTTGCCTATGACTGTGTCGCATCATGGCAGATGGCATCGTGGTGGGAACAGTTGTGAGAAGAAGAGATCACTGGCAAGACAGGGAGTCAGAGAGATACTAGAGGGGTCCAGACTCATTCTTTTGTAACTACCTTTTGCCAAGAATTAACAGGAGTCTCACAGAAACTATCTGTTCCTTCCAAGTGCAGTGCCCTAGATGACCTAATTACTTCCCACTTTACCACACCTCTGCAAGGTTGTTCAGGACTGAGCTCTCAATGCATAAATCATTGGGGCACATCATACTCAAACCTATCTAAACCATGGCAGGTATTTTATCTCTCACAGACCCAGGGTTGGTAATCTTCCTTTCATTTGTATAAATCATACATATCCTCACCAAAAGGCATTTTGAATAGGGCTTTTAAATGATTGAACACAAACAGGCTTCCATCCACTTAATTCTCCTATGATTATTTCAACTATTTCCCCACTGACTGTTTTTCTTACTGCACTTTGTGCCTACTGGGGGCCAGCAGTGTTTAAGAACTGCCTGATGGATTCATTTGTAAGTAGGCAAGGGGGCGCTACCGCTATACCTGAAACCTCTGTAATCAAACACAGTTAATTACAGGGCAAATACAATACGGCAGTGGAGCTTTTAAAAATCAATTAGCATGCAATTCAAGATAAAAAGCAGAAGAAGACTAATTCTATTTTCCATTTTAGTGGTAGGCTGCTGAAGGAATAGTAGGATAAAGGCCAAAGACTTTGCAGGAAACAGAAGTGGAGGAAGTTTTCCATGTGTCTTTATTAATCATGAGAAATGGTGGATTCCATGAGAACAGGCAGTATTTGAAGATGGCCCACATTGTCCAGAGACTTCTTGTGGTGTGTTATCTTCCTATCCTCAAATGCACTCCATCCTTTTAGCTGTACTCAGTATGAAGTATATGTACTTGTTCATGATTTTCTGTAATAATTCAAAACCACATCTTGATATATCCATCAATTCAAGAGATCGGGGTCCTTTAATCTGTTGGCTTTGGAGTCTATGTGAGGGGATGTGGAGTGGGTTCTCCATGTCTTTTTTTTTTTTTTTTGTTTTTTTTTTTTTTTGCGGTGCTGGGGATTGAACCCAGGGCTTTGTGCTTGCAAGGCAGGCACTCTACCAACTGAGCTATATCCCCAGCCCTCTCCATGTCTTTTTCTATGGAGAGAGCCACATAACAGATGTCAGAGTTTCTGGTTTGGGGTTTAGTAGAATATGACATGAATAGAAGAACTTTAGACCCTGAACAAATCTATCTCTTTGAAGCTTTCTTATAATGTCTAATTTTGAGTACTATATAGAAAGAATACTGTATAAATTTTAAAAATGATAAACTGTTCTCTAAGCTGAAGTTTTTCTCTGCCCACAAGGCAACCTGCTCTCCTTACTCCACGTACAATGTGTCCTTCTTAATATGAGGAAAGGTGATAATTCATCTATAAAGTCAATGAAAGTAATTCCGTTAGAAACTTCACTCACACCTTATTATGACCAAATCATAATTATCCTCTTGCATTCAGGTCAAGAATGGTGGTGTTGAAAACCACTCATCATGACTCTGATTTCTCTGTGTTGACCTTAACTTGCCTACTGTTGGCCACGAGATTCTACCGGTATTTACTGTCTGGCTTCCATGTTCTACTATCAATGAACTTGGGGTGAAATTCATTTCCTTTGAGCCTCTTACTACTTTTTCATTGGGTTAATTATAACTATATATGTATCTTCCCATTTGGTAGCCTCAGTTATCATTAATTTGTTAAGTGTGAGGTCACCGCAGTCAGATGGAGACATCATTCTTTTATAACTGGGTCACCTGATTCCTACCTGAAAAATCACACCTGCCTCCAGTTACCAGGACTCAGAGACTGAAGTAGCAGTCATTTAAATGGTCTAGTCCTAACTCTGGTAGTCAGTGACACTTCAGTCCTATAGCTTGCCTGATCATGGTTGACACTACAGTTCTTCCACCTGGACTTTTACCTCATCTCCCATCCCTGATCTCATTCGTTATTCTTCATTATTTTTACTACAGAGGCAATGTGATTGAGAGTTGAGTTAATCATATTCCTCAGTGCTAGCACAGCAGCATCCTCGACAGGGGGATCACTGATCCCCGAAAAAATGCTATTTTATTTCTTCATTTTCAATTCTATTCCTATTCCCCTTCTTCTACACTTCTTTACACAAATGCATTTCATACATCTCATTAAATGTCCATTTCACACATCTCATTAAATGTGTTGGTGTATTTTATGTATGTGTCACTGATCCATTCATTCCTTTGATTCATCAGGAGTCTCTTTCCAGCTTCCTTCTGTCCCAAATAAGACCATAACAAACATCCCCTTATAAAATTTCCCTAGAAAACATCCAGTAGTGATAATGCAGGAAAATGGGACTCCACATTCTTAATTGTAACAAGAGCTGCCATATTGCTTTTCAATATGGCTTTACAAGTCTGTACTCCCCAATGGAGTGCAAGAATATCCATCTGCATAATTCTTAAACAACTCTTAGTTTTACATAATTCCTGACTCCTAGTTGATTTTTTGTTTTTTTGTTTTTTTAAAGCAGGTTCATGGGGATGAAATGATCCCTCATTGTATTTTTTAGTTACATTTCTCTGTTTGCTGGTGAGTGTGAAATCATCAAGAATTTGCTTTCTGGGCTTTTTCTTTTGTCCTTTGATGACTCTTTGGCCTGTTTTCTGATTGAACTTCTCACCTTTTTCATAGATGAAAGAAGAAATTCATAGCATATTCTAGATGTCAATTATTTATCAGTTTTAGATTTTTTAAAAAAATCTAATTGCTTTGTCAGCTGTTACTTTTGTTAATGGTGCTTCTCATTATACGGCACAGTATACTAATTTGTATTAATATATTCTGAAACCAAAGTGCCTGGGTACAAGTACTGGTTCGGCTACTTAGAAATGTGGTCTTAGGGATGTTCCTCAGTTCTCTATCTATAAAATGGGTATATTAATGATACCATCCTTGAAGGACTTTTAATGGGATAAAATAAGTTAAAATTTGTGAAGAACTTAAATAGCGTCTGTCCACATATGGTCATGGGACATATAGAGGATATTTTACTCAATGGCAGACCTCATATATGATGGTGATTCCATATTATAATGCCTATTGATATTTAGCCATTTTAGTTTGTGTAAGCACATGCTATTATATTCCTACAGTTATGAAATTGCTTAGTGAGGTATTTCTCAAAGACACCCTTGCCATTAAGCATATATGCTTATTATATGTGTATTTTTCAATGAAAACAATTTGTTTTAAGTTTTATAAATTCACTAATTCCTATTAAGTAATTAAGATGGAATCCAATTTGACATGATATAACACTACTATAATGAAAATGCATGTCCAGTTTTGTCCCTTCATGCTTTGAGCTGGTTTTACACATTGTTTACTAAATTATTATTATTTATTGTTTACTAATTATTATTATTCCTCATAAAGCAATGGAGAATTATAATATTATTATTATTAAATAATAATAATACTATTAAATAATAATAATAATATTCCCCATTGCTTTATGGGGAATAATAATAATTTATGGGACTACTCAATGCTGAGTTCCTGTATGTACATAGATCATTTTCAGAGCTTCCTTTCTATGACATTGGTCAATAAACCCTGGCCCTGTTGTATGATTCTTGCTTTATCACCTGATAGGATAATTTTCCTTGTTCTTCTTCTTGTGTGTTGCTGCCTGGATCCCCGTGACATTTTTCTGATCACCTGTGCTTGCAGAGCATCCTGTAATGTGGCTTTTGTGGTTTCCTTAAGACTGTCAGAAGCTACCCTGGAACAAAGTAATCATAACATACTTTAGTCTTCCATTTTTAGATTATAAACCTCTAGGAACTGGAATATCAATACATCTTTCATTTCTATGTAAATTTCCAGCCTTAGAGTCAGGGACAGTTAATGAATATGTTTGCAAGGATTAAAAAAACAACAACCACTTACAATCTCACATATAATTCTAAATGAAATGAAAGTTGATGATTTTTGTACACTGTTGAGTGAATTGTGAGTCAGCTTTGCATTTTGAAGCCATCTCATTGGGAAAGGTCTAAATCACTGTGCATCATCTAACTAAACAGAAACCATTCAAGTCAACAAATGATCCAACGGATAAATAAGGGAGCAGATTAATAACAAGTAAACACTATGTACTTAACAGTTTACTTAACTAAAAGAAAGATTCATTCTTCAGAGGCTACGAAGAACCCTAAATTCATTAGAATGTACTCTAAGTTCTCTAGAGTGCTGCCCCGATGGGAACTGACTCTTCCTCCATTTCCATCAATAATCAAATCACCAGGGTTGATTTCATGAAAGGGAAAAGGGGAAAACAAGGTCAGATCCTGTGTCTACTAATCCTTTTGGTTCATCAGGTCCTTCCAGCAGGATGCAGAGTGGAATGTTGAGTTCAAAATTCTTGTATAGCCATTAGAGATGTCAAGAATTCTGAAGCCCCGGTTTCTGAATGTGGGGCCCCCCATTTAGCTCTTACTTCTCAGCATAAGGACTAGCTAAACAACTCACCATTCAAGGGAAGACTCTTGTGCCTTTCTTTGTGTCACTCCTGTGAAGCAACCATCTCTGTTTCTCTACTCTCCATTGCACCCATTAGAGACAGTCCTGGTTGCTCACTAGTATGCTTTGTTCTTCAAGAATTTGCATTGTTCTGAGGTAACTGGAGCAAAAAGGTATTCACCATGTATTCAAATGGATGAATAAATGGACAAATTAATGAACTGTGAGAATATTGTATGTGTGATAACTTATTACTTCCCACAAATATATGTAACCTAGCACATTTGGGGACAAGAATCTATTCTCATATTGCTCAATGTCCTTAGATATCTGTTCTGAGGCCACTTCAACACTGGTCAGTACTATGTGTTATTTACTCTGAACTTGTGCTTTATACCCTCATGTTACTTCATTAAGCATGAGCATGCTATGACTTTTGAGATGTGCAATAAATGCCTAATATGAAAAGAAATTAAGGGACGTGGTGAGCATGGGCTCTTGGGTTTAACTGTCTGGCTTCAAATTTTGATCCTGCCACTAACAAAGTATATGGCCTTGGGTAAATCACTAGAATGCTCTTTGTCTTTTTTTTTCTTTCTTTTAATAAATCCTTGATAGAGTTATTGTAGAAATTAAATGAGGTAAATATATAAGGCCTGACAGATTCTTTTTAAATTATTTTTTGGTTGTTGATGGACCTTCATTTAATTTACTTATATGGGGTGCTGACAATTGAACCCAGTGCTCCACAATGCTAGGCAAGCACTCAACAACTGAGCCACAACCCCAGTCCCTGACAGATTCGTAACACTCCATAATTATTAAGCACAACCTACAACAACTTCAAGTTAGATAGGGGGACAAAACAGCATAATTTAGAATAAATTTTAATGAGGCTAAAGCACATAATAAATGTTCTATGCATGTCTATATTTTTTCCTCTCACCTCCCCACTCCCTTTAGTTTGCTCACTCCTTAAGGGGATTGCCCTACGTTGATGGATGTGTTTTCTAGTCCTATTGGATGCTCTTCAAATGTCATTTGGATCTTAGAAAACTTTGAGATAAAATAGCTTCTGGCTTCCCCTGTTTGTTTGCTGTTTTTTTCTTTTTATCTTTTGTTTCTTCAGGGAATAGGTGAGACCAAAAAAAGGATCTTTCCTTCTTAGGGTAGGAGTCTAGTCTACTAGGTTTATAAACAACAAGGAAGTTAAGAAAAAAAAAAAAAAAAAAAAAACAGTGACAGCAAGAATAAAGTCTAAAGAGTTAGGCCCCCTCTATGCATAAATTTGTGAAGGATGTTAGGGTTTGCTATCCAGACTAATTCTGCCCTTTGTTCTGTGCCCATACAGCCTGAGTCAGTATGAATTCCTTTTTTCAACAGCTTCCTTCTTGTGATGAGGGTGTGAGTTGTATTGAAAGTCCTCAGCCTGGTGCTTTTCTACTTAAGAGGAAGAGGGTCACAAGGAATAAAATTTTAAGTCTCTCTGGCCATCTGGATAAGGAAAACGTTGGCTCTGAATTCCGGTTGTTTATTTTGGAGAGCACTGTGAAGTGCTCTATGCAGGATCAGAGATGTCATGAGTTGACTAGGACATCTGCTGGTCTCATGGGAGAGTCAAGTGCTCTAGTACCTGAAGAGAAGTGTCCCCAGGAGGCCCCACCCAGTTCCATGGGGTGTTGTTACCCTTCAAATCAGAGCAAAGTAGCCTTTGAATGCATTTTAAATATATGGTTGGTGCAGTTTAATTATTGTTTTCTGTCTTTTAATTTGGAAATTCTTGAATGTGGTTTAACTCGGCTTTCTCCTTGTTGAATGGGATAATGTTGAAGCCATGGGAAATGGAGAATGGGAGGATTTAGATCTGAGAACAGGTGAGTACAGAGAGGAACCATTCTTCCCCTTTCCCTTTCACTTCCCCTTCCTTTTCCCCTTCCTCTACTCTTCTTCCTCCTCCCAGGGCCTCACCCATGCAAGACAAGCACTCTACCTCTAGGTTACACCCTCAGCCCAGGGGATGCATTCTTCTGATTCTCCATATTCCTGTTTTTCCTGAGCTGCCTGTTAGCTGGGAGGGGCAGGCTGGACTCCTGCACTGGCAGCACATGGCTCTTATTTCTCAGTTTTACCTTTTACAGTTGATAGATTTTCTATGTTCTCTTCTCATTTTCTATTCTAAGGAATCATGTAATATATTCTTATGTTCTTTCATTTTTTCTTTATCTAAGAGAAGGATACACTTGCTAACACATAGATAATTTGGATGAATGTTTCAGAATCAGAAATACCCTTACATAGTTAACTGCTAACTATATCCATAAAGGAATGGATCCCATTCATAGTACATAATAGCAAAGTCCTATATGATTTTTGGAATTCCAAGATCAATAAGTGGAAGGCATACTCTCAGAATGCAGTCTTCCTCATGCCCCTGTTTCCAATTTTCAGAGAATACATGTAGGTAAAGAGTATTTTGCATTGAAAATAATACAAAAGTCCCCAGTGATAACAGCACACATTTCCATAATTCTGCTCCCTCCAGAACACAAGTATATTTAATTTCTCACAACTGTTACCTAAATGAAGAGCAGCATGAGGAATAGACAGAGAAAGAAAAATATCCATGTGTGAGGGTAGTACATGTCCACTAATCTTTCCTGACATTTACTTTCACTCATGAGCACAGGGGTGACCAGCCCCACCAGTCCTAGATACTGAAGATAAATGTCAGCACCAGCCATTGGAAGTTTTCTATGCATACATGCATATTGGAAATCAAATATATTTGGTTCATCACACACTGAGTCTTGAGAACCCACCTTTAAGATGTGCCTGAATTGCTATCTGCCACACTGCTCTCCACTGCCATTTTGTAGAGTTGGGGAATGGAAGAAGAGTTTGCTGCATTTTTAATGGAATGAAAAAGAAAAACAGAGACAATTAAGCTTAACAGTTTCCTATCATATGCCTTCAATGCTGTGCTTTGTCTCTCACCGTGTTGTACTGCCAAATTTCCCAAGAGCATCTGCTCTTCCTATTGTGAGAACAATGAGCTGGTGTGTGTCATGCAAGGCCTATCCTACCCATGCCAAATGGCTGTGCACATATTTACTGTCCTCAGGCTGGGCTCTACCAAATGCTCAGGTGCACACTGCCTCTACAGCCCTAGGCAACCAAAGTCACAGCATTCCTGAGCAATTGCTTCCCTCCCATAAACGAAATATGGGGTTTGATTTTAAAGGTCTTACCAGCTCATTGACTAATTTACCACTAACTCTGAATGTATAAAATCACTTGAACATTGAACTTGTATGACATGGTTTAAAGCTTGTATACCTGGGTAGGGCTGAGATTTTCAAATAAAGTCAGAAAGGGAATATTTTGGTCTTTCTCTTCTTTCTTTCTTTCTTTCTTTCTTTCTTTCTTTCTTTCTTTCTTTCTTTCTTT
>JAJEJO010000210.1:1103923-1165503 GCA_020662805.1 Glaucomys volans
TTTCTTTCTTTCTTTCTTTCTTTCTTTCTTTCTTTCTTTCTTTCTTTTTCTCTCTTTCCTCTTTCAAGTAGCTATTATAAAAATATGATGTCCAATGAAGATCTGAAGCAGGCACCTTGTAGCCCAATGCAAGTTGCTTTAAGGAGAAAAGAGGGAAATAAATCTCCACTCTCAAGGAGCGTTAATAGTGCAATACAATGACTTTACGTGGCTTCTGATACGCAAGAACAACCCCAAATAATTTATGGAGAAAATAAATCATGTGCTAAAGAGAAATGTAAAGTTGCTCAGATTAATTACAGGGCAGGAAAGCCTCTCACAGGGGGCAGCTGGAGTCATATTCTAGGAGGAAGTTCTTCCAGGGCCCTCTGAAGAAGAGAAAGGGCCAAGTGAAGTTTGATAGGCTTAGAGTTATCTGCTGGAATCTTATGGATTACAGCACACACTATTTATTCCATGTAGTGAAAAAAAAAAAAAAAAGAAGAAGAAGAAAAAAAGCTGCCTCAAAAATGATTAATTCATATTGTTGCATATGAGATGTGCATTAGCAATGGACAGGACATAGCAGAGGCTAGAAAATCTGGACCAAAATTGTCACAGATCAAATCTAGAGAACTCAAAGAAGCTAATGATATTAATATTTTATTGGTAGTTTTATTCAAGAGAGTAAGAGACTCTTAGAGTATTTGCAAATGAGGGGACTTTAGAACATGTATTCCAATGGGTTTCAAATTATTTTGGTCAAGCTGGGTGTAATGACACATGCTTATAATCTCAGGGACTAGAGAGGCCAAAGCAGGAGAGGGTGCAAGTTCAAGGCCAACCTCAGCACCTTAATGATGCCCTAAGCAACTTAGTGAGACTGTCTCAAAATAAAAAATAAAAAGGGCTGGGAATTTAGCACAGTGGTAAAGCACCCCTGGGTTCAATTCCCAGTACATAAAATATATTATTTTAAAAAAGAAAAAAGAAAAAAATAGATTCTTCTGAATTAATCTTATCCATTTTTAAGAAATCAAAGCAAATCAGAAAGAATCAGAAGTCAGTTGGTAGACCTCCTTGGACTAATGAGCTAATGAGGTTTGGAACTCTTCCCTCATTGCCTGTGTCTGTCCCTGAGGCCCCTACAACAGAATTCCAGGGCTCCTTAGAATAGGACTAAAATCCCCTTTTTTCTGTTATTAGTTCCCAAACTAGAACCATGCATACTTTACCAAAATATGTTTCCTTAGTTCAATACATTTGCTGAATGCTGCTTGTATAACCCAGAGTTTGGAGAATTGCAGTGTACTAATGCACGCTGAAGGCTGGGAGTAATCCTTTAGGTTTGAAATATACTAACATGTTTGACCTCGTTTTTCACCTGCATAGTTGAGTGTAGCTGGCCAGGGAAGTCTTTCATCAGCAACACCTATTAACATTCTGTGGCAAGTAAACCCCCTAGAATGCAGTTTAGAAAGCACAGATCTGGGTTCTGGTCTAATTCCCTCATTTTTCTAATAGGGGTATGGAGACTGAGGAAGCATATAAATAACATGTTATGGACCACACAGTTAGGTGCATATTTAGAAAACAAAAATAGGACTTTTGAATCCATGAAGCTAAGGGACTTTTCAGATATATTTTCTCTAATATTTCCACATGTCCATGAACAGAAAGCAATTATGCTCCTGTTTATCAATGCTGTGCCTGGAACAGAAAGTCAAGGTTACTCAGTCAAACTGAAGTATAATTCTCCTTACCATGCTCTGGTCTGCTTACTGGGTACTAAATCAATCCATCTCCCTGATGAATGGAAGAGAGTAAGGCTGTCCAAGTTTTAGATCTTACATTGAGATTTAAACTAAAGGAAGTGTGTGATAGCATTATTAGCAATTGACATAGTAAATTCCTTAGGTTTAAAGAAAATAATTTACCTTAAGGACCCTTTGTAAGGATTTAAGGTGTTTTGTTACGGTGGCATTTGAAAATTGGGCAAACCTCTGGCCAAGGTGAAGTACAGCCCACATGAGCTATTGAGATGCAATTAAAGGGAGTTACAGAGCCTTCTCAACTGCCTGTGCTTAATTAAGATATGATCAGCCAGTCTCTTTGTGACCATTAATTCACTGTCTAGTAATCCAATAAGGGGTCATTGTTTGAAGCTGTTTGAGAACCACTTGCCTCATTATTAACTCAAAATTGCCCAGAAGGCAACATTAAGATATCATTCTTCCTGCTCAGAAGAGGACATGACATTGAAAGACATTTGACGTCCACATCTGACAGCATTTTAAACTCCAACATTATGGCTCAAGCATTCACAAGTCTATAGATACGGTAATAGAATGGTGACATCTAATTATTAAATGGCAATTAATGATGATAGCCCTTGTGAATACGTAGGGCAATTCTCTATAAGAAACTCATTGCTCTTTGCACACATTAGGTAACACAGGCAGGCAGGAGTTGACAGAAAGGTGGCTTTACAGCATCAGTAAACTGAGTCATGTTTAAATTGTTCTTTTAGATATATAAAAATTACTTGCTGATTTGAAACCATGTGGATTACAGCTTTGAAAATAATAGAAAAAGAACAAGAATTATAGGTAGTGGGTATGGAAAGAAAATTCAAGGTATTATTAAATATCTGAATTTCTTAGTTATGTCTGTTCATACATTTCTGAAAGAAATTGGACTTTTTTTTCTGGGTGGTAGACAGATGTGAAAAAGTAGGTAATCTTTCAACAAAGTCCTGTCTGGTATATCCAGAATAAGACTGATTTATTATCTCCCCATAGAGCCTCTAAGATGTTGAATTTTATTGGCATGTAGACTCAACCTGGATGTTATTATTGCATTGGCCTTGCTAGATATAAGTAATATCTACTTGCCAAACACTGATTTGAAAATGAAAACTTCTAAGACAGGAAACAGAACTGAATTACTCTAGTGATCTCTCTAATGACCTCAAACTGTTATGATGGCTTATTTACAGAATTTAAAAAAAAATAATTTTTTAAATGATGATCTCCCAAATTTTACCATGTTCAATGTAGAAGTAGAATGAGTTTCTACTATACTTTCAAAAGCAAATGTGAGACTGTCTCCATTAATTTATATATTCTTTCAATTGCAAGATTTTATTGAGCACATACAGTGTGCCAGATACCTGCTGAGCTCTGGATATATTAGCAGAAAAGTTATGATGGAGTCCTTAAGATACTCAGTCTGCTGGTAGAAAACAAGATAGACAAATAAGCACAATCAATTCTGTAACAGAAATACAAAGGAGTTATAGGGTAACATCAAGGCAAAAGAGAGCAAGAGTTAAGTTTTCAAGTAGCCCATGCATGTTTATGTGCTAGAAATTCAAATCAGATTCTCCATATTCTATTATAAGTGTCCTGGTCTATCATCCTACTTTCCCAGCATTACGTCAAGTTGATTTAATAGTTCTGCAGTTTGGACCTTTGATTAGGGGTGTGCGTGTGTGTGTGTGTGTGTGTGTGTGTGTTTATAATAAGTTTAAATAACTTAATTCATTTATAACTTCACTAGTCCCTATTGGGATTGATTTGTTTTAGCATAGGAAAGGTGGTGAAATTTGATACCTAAGATGTGTTGAGCAAATGTGATTTTAGCCTTAAGAGGAAGATGGATAAATCTTGAATACTTTGAGCAAATTAGTATTGTTTTTTTTTTTTTTTGGTACCTAAATTTTATGAATCTACCTGATGAGGACTGGAGAAGAAAGAATTAGAGAATTCTGATACTGTGTTCAGGCTACCTAAGTTTTAAGAAGGCACTAGTTTTCTTCCCTAGTCTCAGACATTGCTCTGCTTCACCTCATGGTTGTCTGGTTAGTGGTGTGAGAGCTGATGCTCCCTGCAATCATTTCTCTCTCTCCCTCTCCAATCATGAACTGGAGTGGTCTTGATGGATCTCTGCAGGCACCTCTTCCTCAATGGAGGGATGATTCATTGGCAGGACACTGTTATATGATTAAAATAAAATGTTTTATGGAAATATTCTGCTTACCTTGTGTTCCCAGGCACCTCAGTTGTATATCAGTGGCAAGAGAGGACCAGAGGGGACACACAACATCTTATATTTTTCTCCCTAGTTGGAATATCCAATATTTCTGTGCTAGGATAGAATCTGAAAATTGTTCTACTTTAAGTCAGATCATCCAGCATGTGCTCTGGGGCCCTGGAAAGGAAGGGGGAAAAATACAACAACAAAACAAAACCCACCTGCAGTTTGAAATTATGTGCTAAACTCTCCATCTGCAAGGGAAAAAGAAGCCTACGAAAATCTTACTGAAGGCTGTGGAATCTTTGAGGCAGCGCACACTGTCACCACACAATGGGAAGGCTTCTTTCTGTTTTGGTCACTGCAACTTGCCTTGACAGGAGAAGAGTTTGTGATCTTTCCCATTTAGTGTTTTCTTGTTAAAATGATCCAGTGGTACACATCTGTAATCCTGGGAACTCAGGATGCTGAGATAGGAGACTGTGATTTCAAAACCAGCTTCAGCAACTTAGCAAAACTCTAAATTAAATTAAAAAATAAAAAGGAATGAGGGTGCAGCTTTGTGGCTAAGCACCTCTGGGTTCAATCCTTGGTACCAAAAAAGAAAAAAAAATGATCGGGAGAAATCACAGAGAGAAAGAGAGAGTGTAAAGAGAAAGAAGAGGCAGGAGCAAGGATGGGGGGTGGGGCAGGAGAGTGAAAAGGAATTGCAATTGCAAGGACAGAGGGGAAAGGGGTGGGAAACAGATGGGAAATTGAGCAGAGAGGACTGACTTGCCAGTTGCAAGAGCAGCTGGAGAGAGAGGGGCCTTCCAGCCATGGCTATCTCCTATGAAAAGCGATTTCCACTTCTCTAACACATGCCCTTTACAGCAAGTAACACTGAGGACATATAAAGTGAAAGGAAGGGAGGTGGAATAAAGGGGTAAATTATTATAATTCTTAGATAGATGATTTTTAAAAGCAGTGATTTGGCTTCTTTTATTCATTACACACCATAAAGGACCCAGGCTGTGTTGCCTATGGCTTTAAAATCTAGGACCTTATTAAAACCTTTTCTTGTTAGTAACTCAGCGCTTTGGAAACTCACTAAGAAAAAGAGCCAATTTAATCAAGGCGAGATTTAACACAAAGGAAGGACCTGATCTTGCCTTTCTGCAGAAAAACTTTCAGGATCAAATGGCTTACGATTTTCATTTACCTAAAGAATCCCTCTGGAATCAGCAATTGCGGGGCGGGGGTGGGGGGTATCCTTTTATTAGCTTGCAGGGTACACTCAAATTTGGTTTCTTTACCCTGACTCCTGACTGCTTCTTTGGCTATTTAAAGAAAAATAGGTTTTTAGATATGCTGAGTGAAAGAAAACCCTTGACCTAAAGAAGAGGCAAAAGCAAATCTGCCCAATATTCAAAGGAAGGAAAAGGTAGATTGATTTATCTTGACTCACTATGTCCACATTTCAATGACCCATACTATATCTTCATTTCCAAAGATAGTGTGAAAGGAGATGTTTGGAGAACATAAGTTTAAGTCCAACTTGGTTCATCTGTAATCTCTCTAGATTATATAAATTAAGTTCTCCAAAACTATTTTTTTTGCATTGGTAAAATTATGTGTGCATAATATTATTTACTATTAGAAAAACAATATCTGGCTTAAGTCAACATGTTTGTTTTGCTGACTCAGTGGTCTAAAATTTGTTTTTCTGATTGTTGGCAAAGAGAGAAGGTCTCCTCCACATAGGGACTCAAGGATCCAGCCTGTCAGAGGCTCTGTCATCTAAGACACATGGCGCCTAAGGTTCTATGAACATTAAACTTCCAGCTAGAGGAAAAGGAAAGAGCACAGAGATGCACGTGGAAGATTTTTAAGGGTCACAGTGTCATATATTATAGTTACTCTGTCTACCTGAGTCACAGTCTGGCAAAAGGAGTCTAGGCTAAAACTAAGAAAAAAACAGGACACAGATTTTGGTATACTGCAAGCAAGAAGTACTATGATATGCATTTGCTCCTTCCTTCTCCTGTGCAATGACACACATAATCCCAAGGCAGATAACTCAAAGTCCAGCCCAAATATCATGTCCAGTTCCAAGTCCAAGATCATGTGGTGATATTTCACACCTTTTCTTCATGACCTTCCATGGCCTTTCCATGTAGAAGTGGCCTATAGATAAAAAGATTGCCACTCTTTACTTCCATATTTTTATATATGAGTAACAGGATGTGATTATCACAAGAATCATGTAAGGAAAGACAGGTATTGGATAAAAAAGAGTTACTGGTCTATAATGGTGGTATTTTTTATCCTGCCAGTTGAAGTTCCTATTTAATTCTGATTCTGTTTTCCAAGAGGAAATTTCAGTCTCTTGCTCCCTGGTCCCTGGCTCCACCCATTGAATAGTTTCTTTTGATTTAATATCCTCCTTGTCCACATCTGACATAGTCATTGTTGAGTACATCCTCCTTGGGGCCTGAAGGACTTATGCAGCCCATTTTCCTCTAGTGTATGTTGGTGTTTGGCAGTTATCTTATATCCCCAGGCTATTTTGAAGTAGACTCATGGTTTCTTTGGCTACATAATTCCTTCAAAACTGTTATTAGCTTCTACTCGATTTGTTTTCAGGCTGATCCATTCACCATGTACAAAATATCAAAGGCACAACTCAACGTCACTCTTAAGTCTACATTATTTCCATTTTTGTGTGATTCCAGGACTCCTTTAATATGGCTACCTTGAAATCCGAAAGAAAAGAGTTGGTAAGGAAGGTAATAACCTTTATTTAATAACTGCCCACAAATCGAGTCCTGTTGTCTAACTGAGAAGTGTTAATGAGCCTTTGTTCTTTAGAACTATTTTCTAACCACATCCTGGTTTATGGAATTCAGACTCAGTTGGCTTTTCTAAACTTGGGATACCTTAGATTTGTCATCTCCCACTCTCTGTCTTTCTCTCTCTCTCTCTCTCATTTTTTTGAAAATGGAAACCCTTCCTTTTCTCTTCTAAATTTGTCTTTTTCTGGTAAACAGAAAAGAAAAATTGATTCACAGGGACACCTTGACTCTTCCTGTCCTTTGCTTTTGGCGCTACAGGTTCAGTAGATACTTGGTTTATTTTAGAAGTAATCATAAGTGACAGTTGTACCAAATATTTTATTAATTCACAACAGGTTTCTCCAGCTTTCTAGCCCATTCTATCTGATTCATTGATACTCATTAATGCAATTTTGGTTTAATTATGCCAATATCCTATGCCTGGTACCAACTGAAGTATTAATTAGGAAGACCATGATTTTCACAATAAATTTCCAAATTGTTATGTGCTATCAATAGTTATTGCTCACCTATGTGACACTTGGATGTAATGCTCTTGGTTATTAAAGGTGCCAGACTCTGACTCATGTAATTATCCAGGATGGTTTTCTACCTTCAATATGTGGCTTCCAAGGTTACCATAAGCAGTGTGTTCCTGGGTAAGGATAGAGCATGAAGTAGCAAATGATGAAATCCTTAAAGAGACTGACTTATGAGGTTGTGAATGTTTCTTTCACTGTCATTCCACTGTGTAGAAGTTGGTGATAGAGTCACAGGTAATGGCAAGAGAATTTGGAAAATGGCAACCCAAGAGGAAAAGAAATCAAGTTTTGGTAAGCAAGCAGTAATCTCTTTATAGATACCTGCTATATATACGATTCTAAGGATGGAGATAGAGTCTGTAAAGGGCATGCCATGATGATGTAGCACATATTAAGTGCAGACAGTTTGAATTATGACGTTCCACTTAAGATTTTTCTACTTTACAGTGGAGTAAAAGTGTGCCCCACAATCTTTTTTTTTACTTGAAATATAGTATTCATTAAATTAAATGAGATATCCAACACTTTATTATAAAGTAGGTTTTGTGTTAATTGACTTTGCCCAACTCTGGATTCTGTAAGTGTCTTGAACTCATGTAAGGTAGGGGAGGCTAAACTGTGTTGATTGGTAGCCTAGGTGTATTAAATGCATTTTTAATTTATTGTATTTTCAACTAAGAATGGGTTTATTGGGATGTAACTCCATTGTAAGTTGAGGGTCATGTGTACTTGATAAGTATCACTTCTTTTTACCCTCCTCCAACTCAAGATAGCCCCAGACAACCCATTGAGAAATGCAGAATAAATGAACAGTGTTCATAGTCATTTCCTTTCCAAGTTGGGAGCATTTGAAATCTGACCCTATTTTGGACTGGACTATGCTACATTGTAATGGGTCTGCTTTTTCTTTGAATTAGAAACATCTCTCAGGAAACCCAGACTATTTTCCAAAGAACCCCATCTGTTCTATTGGAAATTGTTTCAAAGTTGAAGCATCAACTCTGACAGGTCCTTTGGCCACTAAAGATGCAGGCCTTAGGGACTTGTCTATGCTGGCAATTAACATGAAATTCATAGTGGAGATTGGATGACAATCATCGGCTGTTCTGGATTTTGCATCCTCTTTCAACATGTCTACCTTTAAACATGCTTTCCATAAAGTTTGGTTTCCCTGTCCCCAGATTTTATTTTTCAGATTAAGAAAATAATTATAAAGGATCTATTTTTATTCTTTTCCATGCCATTACTTGTTTGTTTTCTTCTTTGGTCCTCCATTCACTTGATTTTTTTCAGTTAACTAATTAATTAATTACAAACTTTTTTAATTATCTCACACAATATATGGGACACATTTATACAAAACTTCATTAGAGGGAGCCCTTCTCTAAGCATCCTGTCTTGAATCGCCTCTCTTTCCATCTCTTTCGCACCCTTATTTTAATGTTTCTCTGAACACTTTAGCTACTGGCTTATGACTCATTTGGCTTTTCTTCACCTCCCTCAACAATGTAAGCTCCATGAGGGCTAGGATTATTTTTTGCCCTTGCTTGTAGATCTATCCCCATTGCACAGAAAATTGTTTGACTATGAAAGAGTTCTATAAGTAATCGCTGAATGAATAAATGATCCTGATTCCTTGTTCTTAAGAAATATCATTTATAGAAAGGGGATATGACACAATACCAACATAATTATAAGTCAAAGAAGAGCATACTAATTATTTTAAGTTGTTTCACTGTTAATCAAGAAGGGAAATGAAGAAAGATGAGAGAAAAAATTTTTGTTGAGGATCCATTATTCCAAATAAACTTTGTTTACATTATTTCATTTATTTTTACCTTATAACCATCCTGAAAAACAGGAGGTAAATTTCCCATCTTATAGTCAAGGAAGCTGATCATGTACAATGTAGAGTTATTCATCCAAATTTACTTATTCGCTTCTATTTTAATATAATCTGTTCTTCCATCCCATCCGATCCTGTATTTTGACTTTGATCCATTAAACTGTTTTTACAACAATAACAAAATGGGTGTAGAACAGACTTTGAAAATCCTTGCTTTTCATAAAGTTGCCTGGAGTGGAAAAGACCAGATCCAGACCACATGCTGAGGATGAGGGAAGATTTGATTGAGAAGGCAGTAAGTGAAATAGGCCTTGCTCAATGGCTTGGGTAAAAGATGAATCTTAAAATTAATGGAAGTTACACACTTTCAAGCAATGGTACTCATATAATTTAGCTTCCGTTGAACAATTCAGATGTTTTTGTTTTATCATGGTGATGAAGCAAGTGAAAATACTCAAATGTATTGCTTTATTCATTTGGACAGTCAGCCACTCAGTCAATGATTAGTCATTGTCATTGCTTATAAGCAAGCCTTCAGCGTTTGCTATATTCTAGGAGTGGGCTATGTACTGGAAACATAGAGATGACTCAACTGCAGTGTCTTCTCCTAAGGAGCATATGTTTGTTGTCTTAATCCAGTGCAGCTGCTGTAACAGAATACCATGAGGTAGTTAACTTATAAACAGCAAACATTGATTTCTGGAGTTTGAGAAGTCTAAGAACACACACTGGCAGATTTGGTGTCTGGTAGGAACCCATTTTCTCATAGAGGGTGCTTGCTTTTTTAATCCTCCCAGTGGAAAGAACAAGGCTTCTCTCCAAGGTGGTCTTTTTAATGGATACTAATCCTATTCATGAGAACTCTGCATTAATGATCTAATCACATCTACAGCATCCCGTTTCCTAATATTCACACCTTGGTGATTGTATTTCCATATTTGACTTGTGGGGATATAAAACCTTTCCAAACATAACATTTGTATTTCACTTACATTTACAGCTCATTGTCTAATAAGCTATTAGCCTTTCCCTGACTGATTTGGCAACTAACCCTTTGCACTGGAGTGTCCAACTCTACTCCACTGTCCCTGAGGAATTGGTGTTCTTCTTACTTGAAGGGAGCTGGGAGTCCTGGGGAAACAGTGTTGTGCTCTCTACTTTCTTCTATCATGAAGTGGAATTTAGAAGCAAAAAATGGAGCTATTCCTTGTGGTTTGGTGATATGGCGATTGACAATGGTGGATTTTCTTTGTAAAAGCATTCCCCGTGAATGATGGTTGTAGACATGATGAGGTAGGTTTATGGGTCTTGTCATTACTTCTTTTGCCTGAGATTAGGTTTTTCCCCAAGTCAGGGAAATGAACATTGCCACATCCAGTTAAATCAGGAGTTCTCCTGAGAAATTGATATGTGTGGCTCCATGGGCAGTGCCTTCATTTTGACAGTTTTCTGAGTCTGATGAATTGATTGCTGGCAGATCCGGTTAGGAAGCCAAGCTTAAAAAAAAAAAAAAAAAAAAAAAAGTCTCTGTTACAAAAGCTTCTAACAAGAGCCACCATAAAGCAGGCTTTAGATGATCAAACTCAAATCCCCCAAACATTAGTATTGTCTTTTCTTATTTGAAACATATAGAAATAAGCCTATTATATTAAATGGGTGAATAGACAAACTAAGACATATGAAAACCAAGTCAGAAAAGAGACATCGTCTTGGTTTTATAAATACAGCAGTAGTTGGTTTGGAACCTCGGTACTATCTTTTCATTTTTTTGATTTGTTTTAGTGGATGCTTTAGAGTTTATTGATATATAATCAATCACTGAGATATGCTATTGAACACTCTTTTGATGACCTCTTTTAAAATACTCTGGAATGAAAGTTCTTTGATAATAGTTCTATAGTTCCATAGTGTGTGTCTCATGCTATCCCCAGCATGGTGTGATACAAAAATCAGGTGCTGAAAAACATACTGATGGACAAACTACTATCATCTAACATATCACCATGTAATTTTGAGTTATGAAAACATTTTCTTCTACATGTCATCATTGTGTTAAAAAATGAACAGCAATTTATTTAGTAGTTTGTTCTTATCAAGTGGTTTCAAAGTATTTATTTATCACAGAATTAAATATGTAACAGTAGTTACACATGACATAAAAATAGATTTTTAGTAATCTCTAATTTAACTTATAGGATCAGAAAAGTGCTACTGTACTAAGTTTTACTCTAATAACTTTTGGATATGTTTCTCAGCAAAAATAGCATCAATTACTTTTGTGGGTATTTAAATAACAATTCATTGAGAGGTTCTAATGTGTATCAGTCAGCTTTGTTTAAGTTCTGCTGCAATGAAAAGTGCTTCCAATTTCTTAGTGGCTTACAGTGAGAACACTGGGTTATATACACAAACCTTCTTACATGTGTAGACACATGCACACATCTATGTATTTAATTACTGCACCAAAGCTTGAAGGAGTTGGCATCATGTAGGACACGCAATTTTGTTCCAGAGGGAAAAGAATGTCAAAACTATATAAATGCTCTGAAAGCTTCCTCTCTATAATAACACAGGAGATTTCTATTCCTTTAACATTGGCCAAAAAGACAGATAACCCAAAATGATGTCAATAGAATGAATACAATAATCCTTTCCTTAAGAGAAGTTGAAAAATATTTGAAACAATAAAGCAACACACACCATACTGCTATCATATGTAGCTAGAATGTTGAGATCTGGGATAGAGGAATCAATCTTATTGATTTTGATTCTCAAAAGCAACCAGAAAGTTTAGCAGAATAGATTTTATTCACTACATTTTAAGATCAAGAAAACCTAAGGCTAAAAAACACTTTTTCAAAAATATTTTCAGGTTTCATGGCTGATAAATAGAAAATTCTAGATTTGACCTGAAGTGTACACCTGAAGTTCTTCCTAACATAAATCTAAATCTAATACTATTTGTAATGTGGCCATGGCCAATATGATGCCAGAAACCAGAATGAAGAATAAAAACATTGCATCCATGGGATACTGGATAATTCATTTGCAAATATTTATTTATATATTTTAGATTCTATAAGGTGACCAATATTGTACATGCAACATAGTTTTGGCTACCTTTGGATATGATCTCTATTTTTAGCATTAAGATTCTTATTTTAGGCCAGGCAGGGCCTGTAATCTCAGTGACTCTTGAGGCTAAGTCAGGAGCATAACAAATTTGAAGCCACTCTCAGGAACTTAGTGAGTTGGCATCTCAAAATTTAAAAAAATAAAATAAAATAAAAAGAACTTGGAATGCAGCTTAAGGGAAAAGCTCTCCTGGTTTTAATACCCCGTACTACCAAAAAAAAAAAAAAAAGATTCTCATTTTTGGTATGTGTGTGTTTATGAAGTTAGGTTCCTTTGGTCTCCTACAGAACCTTTTCAAAATATTCTTATAGATTCTACTAAAACTGCTGAGTTTCAAATCGGGAATTAGTTCTGATTCTGTTGATGTAAACCTGAACAGAAAGGAGAAACATAATCCACCTTCCTGTGTTATTAAGATTTCAGATATACAGTTTTGATAAAAGCTTGCTAGTACAAAATTTGCTATCAAGCCTAATGTAGCATGGAGGATTTTGTCTGAGCTAGCAAAGGATCACATTTTCATCTCCTGTGAGGCAGGGACTGAGCTCTGTAAACTATTTTCTACATTCCTGCTCTACTGAAAAGAGACTGCTCCACTGAAAAGAGAAAGAGAAGGAGAGAGAATAATTTTGAATCTTACTCTGGTTTTTATAGTGATTGGGCTCTGAATCCAGTTCCCTAATAAATCACATTCTATAAATGTGATATACATACTCTAACTTGAACAAGAACATTAACTTCAGGTACAAGGAAAAGTAATACTGTGCACTAAGTGGGCCAGATGACTCATACTGTTCAATTCATGTTTGCTATACATTTAACACTGTTGAGAGTACTATAGTGAAGACACAATACCCCACCAGCTACTGAGGAGTTCTTGTTGAAGAGATACGTTGCTCAGGCAATACATGCTCAGGCAATATTCTGGAAGGAGGGTTTAAAAGCATCTTTTCCCATCTGGCTTTCTTTTTTCTCCCTGCACTGGTAAAAGCAAAACAAAAGAAAAAAAAATCATCTACTGTATTGGATAGTTGATAACTGTAGTTCTATAGCATGAAGATCTTATTTGTATGTCAGAGATTGAATTGTTACAGGCTGCAGACACCCACTTTTCTCTTTTTCTTCCTTTGACACCTTCTTCTGATTATTCAGCAATTAACAGATGATTAATTAACCAAATGATTAGTTCTGTCCTTCAATTTACAAACATTAATGAGGTCATTCTATGTGCTGAGCACTGTGGTAAATGAAAGAAAATCAAAGTTATAAGAATAGCCCTTACCCTTCATCTTAAAATCCAATGGGAGAAACAAAGAGGGCAATCAACAATCTGAATGTGATAAACACCATGACAGCCATAAACACAAGCAGTTTTGGAACACAGAGGAAGAATACATTTTCTAGACTTAAAAGGCCTAGTAAGGGTTTCTAAAGGAGGTGGGACATCAAATAAATCTTCACAGACGAGGAGTTTAATTATCCTGACAAATGGAGAAGTGCATGTTAGACATGGTATATGTTGTCTTGTGCACCCTGGAAGACAGTCAAAAAACAGTAGATGCAAGTGGTCATTACAGGTCATGATATACGGCAGACCTGTGGGACATTTGGGAAAAGGAGAAAGGTTAGGGATGGCAGTAGATGGGTAAGACTGAAGTTAAACTCACGAAGTCCTTGTGTTCATATTTATTAATCTGCATGAATTTGGATGCACATATGGTAACCAAATCAATGTATCTTAGTCAAGAAAGGAAAGGTTTTAAAAAATATTTAATGATCTTCTGAATCATCAACATAGTGCTGAACCTTAGCTTCAATAGGATAGGAACTAGGACACAGCTCAGTGGAAGAGTGCTTGTAGACTGGACATGCAACCCTGGATTTGAGCCTCACACCATAAAGGCAAACAAATAAAAATAATAATAGATTGGCACCAAGAACAGAGATACCATCTGCGATGTCAGTTCTGCTGTTTCCTTCATGAGTTCTTTGTTTTCCCTATGCAGATTTGCCTGCTCTATTTCTGGAAATCATATGATGGGATACAGAGGATGATAACACCCAAGGTTAAAGCCACCTGGAAAGATTGAATTCCTCTCTCTGTTCTGTTTACAAATTCTCTTTGAAAGAAAAACTATTTGGTCAGCTTGTGTCTGGTGCCTTCACTTGTAGTGTACATGGTATATTTGTGGTTGGGGGCAAGTTTTACTGTGTGATCATCACCTCCATGATCAAGAAACTGGAGAAGAGTTGATGCACTAGATATCACCAGAGAAAGAGGCTGAGAATTTTTCAAAAGATACCATGACTTTCAGTGGCCTCCCAAGCAATCCATACATAATGTCCATCATACTAAGTTTTGGAGTTTTGGAACCATATTCAGTATATTTCTGAAGTTTGCCCACTAAATATTCTGAATCAGGAGATCTAGGGTAGATTCTGTGAACATGATTTTAAAAGTTCAGTAAGTAATTCCAATGCCTAGATAGATTGGAAACCCTTGTAAGGAATTTAGATTCTGCCTATCTCAAAAAAGGGAGGAAACATGGAATAGATTTGAGTCGTGTTACACCCACTCTGGTAAATTGTTTGGAAAGGGAAGTCTTCCAGTGAAATGACATCTGAGGAGTGTATTACATTCGTCCTGAAGTATGAAAGGTCTAATTTAAGTCAGAAATAATGCAAATAGATATCAAGGATATTTAGAAGGTAGAACAGGCAGTTTGTTGTCTTCAGTTATATGTAGGGACAAGGAATGCATCTAGAACAGCTTCCGTATTTTGGGCTTGGCTAATGAGATAAGTAGCTTAAAGAAGAGAAGAAAAAGGGTTTGTGGTAGAAGATGATGAGCTGAGTTTTGACATCTTGTGATTGAAATGCCCACAGGGCCTCCAATTGTGCCCAGAAGCAGTTGGATATATGGGAGTTCTGAGCTAAAGATAATGCTTTTGTAATCATCGTTTGCAAATGATAGATGAAGATGCATGTGCACAGATTTCCTAGGGAAGATATAATTAAAATGAAGAAAAGGAGTCTGTGAATTTTGGAGACAAAAATAAATAAAGGGAAGTGAAACAATTAGAAAGGATCAGCCAATAATGAAGATACACAGAGAGCAACATAACAATAAAAAGGCTAGGAATGGATCCACCATTTGACCCAGCTACCCCACTCCTTGGCCTATACCCAAAGGACTTAAAATCAGATTACTACAGTGATGCAGCCACATCAATGTTCATAGCTGCTCAATTCACAATAGTTAGATTGTGGAACCAACCTAGATGCCCTTCAATAGATGAATGGATGAAGAAACTGTGGTATATATACACAATGGAATATTACTCAGCCATAAAGAAGAATAAAATTATGGCATTTGTAGGTAAATGGATGATGTTGGAGACTGTTATGCTAAGTGAGATCAGCCAATCTCAAAAATCCAAAGGCTGAATGGTCTCTCTGATAAATGAATGATGATGCATAATGTGGGGGGGGGAGGGGAAGGGTGGCAAGAATGGAGGAAAGATAGATAGCATAGAGGGAAGGGAGGGGTGGGGTCGGGGTGAGGGGGTAAGAATAATAACAGAATATGTGACAGACATCATTGCCCTGTGTACATGTATGAATGCACAGATGGTGTGACTCTACTTTATGTACAACCAGAGAAACAATAGCTGTACTCCATTTGTGTTCAATGAATCAATAAGCAAATAAAAAAAAAAGTAAAACAACAACAACAAAAAAAGGGTACCTAGTATCTCTGACGGTAGAGAAAGAGTCTAAAGAAGACAGGATTAGCCACTCATATTAAACATCAATGTCAACACACCCACTGGATTTGGCTACTAACAACTCAAGGGTTAACTTCAGGAGAACAGTTTTATTCCTTGTTATCATTTGCATACATCTGTCTTCCTCACCTTAATGGTAAACTTCATTCTGCATTCAGTGAGTAAATATGTGAGTGGGACTAGGATTCCTGACACACATAATTTCCAGGAGTTCAAAATTTAATAGAAAGACAAGGAGTGTATTGTTACAATTTTTCTATTCTGTTATTAGTTGTCATTACTCTCTCACTGTGCCTAATTTGCACATTAAATTTTATTATAGAAATATGTATGTATGAATAGAAAAAAGCTTAGCACATATAGGATTCAGGCATCTATTGGGGATCATGGAACATGCCATCCACAGATAAGGGGAACTACTGTAAAGAGATGCTGAGAGAAAATGATCAGCTCTGATGGAGGCATAAACAGAGTATTAGAGAAGCAATATCTAACCCTTTAGCGAAGTAGGCAGTCAATCAATGTGTATTAAATTAATACAAGTCCATGCTGGTGTAAAAATGAGTGCTATCATCAGGAAGTGCATAGAAACAGGACAATGTAATGAGGGCTGGCGTGTAGGCAAGTGTGTGCCAACCAGAGTAAGTTCCTGCCTTTGTGTTTTTTTAAATGCTTATATTTTTCAGGATTTTATCATGAGCCCACCAGTCTCTTCTGGCTGTACACAGACACTGAGGACTATTTTATTCTACTTCAGTGATTTTAGCCTTTGGGTCACTAACTCCTCAATTTATGTGTCTGGCCTTTCTTGGACACCGGATCTATTACTCCAGCTGCCTGCTGGATATTTCCTACCATATGTCTCATGCATACTTCCTATTTAATAAGGCCTGAACTGGACTCTATGAAGTCCTACTCCTAAACCCACTTATCTACCTAGTCCCCAGACACACTGGCCAGATACCCTAGAGCCACTCTGGAACCTTTCCATCTTCCTTATTTCCTATTGTCTGTTGAATTCACTTTTGAATGACTTTTTCAATGTTTTTATTAGTGCATTATAGTTATAACACAATAGTAGAGTTTATTTTGACATATTCACACGCACGGAATATTGAATGTCTTTTATCTATCATCGGCATGTATGCTGCCATGGTAGTAGTTCAGAATCTTGTCACATCTCATGTGCATGTTTGAAATCAGCCAGGTCCCTGCCTCAGATTCTCTAACCCTCTAAATCATTCCCCAGTGCCTAGTAATATTGATATTTTTAACTCCTTCAAATCAGTACCCTCCTTCAGTCCTTGGTGGCTCCAAGTTGACTATGGATGACCATCTGGACACTTAGTGGATCATGCTATGGCTTCTTAATCCTTCTCTAGCCTAGGTCCATTCCACAGTATTTATCAGAATTTTGTTTTCATAGTCTCTTCCAGGCACCAAGTGCTGGGACCCAGGGCCCCTGTTCTCATGGACCTTAGATTCTAGTGTGAATGACAGAATGGAACAGGGAATTGACAATCAAATGCATGTTCAGATGAATTGACTGAATGCTCTGATTGGCATACAAGCAGTCATGAGGGTGATTCCTGGGGGGATAAGGAGTCACCAGGTAGAATTGGAGAGGGAATACAGGTGTGGTAGGGGTCAGTGAGCAGAGGGGCAGAGGCAAGAATCAAGACAAACTTGGCTCTCAGCAGGTAGCAGCTCTTGCAGGCCTGAGAGGATAGCCTTGGGGAATGTGGCCTCTTCTTGTCGGTCATAGCAAATGCCTGAAGAGAATGAAGGAGTGCTGACATGGTCAGCTTTTAAGAAGATTTTGTCATATAAAGGATATTTTGGACAAGGCTAAGAGTTGAGGCAAGAAACACAGCCACCCTACTGTCCCCTGAGGTCAACATCCTACACCTGATACACTCAGCCCAGTGCCTAACACACTTGTCTGGTAAGTGGATCAATGTCCAAACTTTCCTATGTGTGGAGAATATAAATTAGTATAGTTGATATGGAAAAAAGTATGGTGATTCCTCAAAAATACTGAAAGGAGAATTACCATCTAGCAATTTCACTCTCGGTATTTACCCAGAAGATTTGAAATCAATGTATTGAGGACACATCTCCACCTGTGTTCATAGCAGCACTATTCATAATGTCCAAACTATGGAATCACCTTAAATGTTCATCACCAGATCAATGAATAAAGAAATTCTGTTATACACACACAATGGAATAGTATTCAGCCTTACAAAAGGAAGAAATTTTTGTGTTTGCCATAGCATGGATGGAACTGAAGAAAATTATAAGTTAAATCAGCCAAACACAGGAAAACACATACTGCATGATCTCACTTATATGTGGAATATAATATACTTGAAATTATAGAAGCATAGAGTAGAAAGGTATTTACCAGAAGCTGACTAGCAAAAGAATGAGATGATAATCAAAGGGTGTAAAATATGAGTTAGCCAAGAGGGATAAATTTGAACATTTTTAGACATACTGAACAGCATGGTGAACATAGACCATACAATACATTTGAAGTCCCTGGGAGTGTGGATCTCAAATATTCTTATCACAGAAGATCTCAGATGCTTGATGGATGGACTGATTGACTTCATTTGGTCATTCCACATTGTATTTAAAAATCCTAACATCACTTTATACTCCATAAATATGTATAGCTATAATTTGTCAATATATAATTTAAAAAATGTACCCATTCCCTATAAGCGACTGATTCTCAGGCAGAGAAGATATCTGACTGGATTTTAGGTACTGTTGTTGCTTATCATCTCCTGCCACTGTGGTTTCTTCTACCTGGAATTCCCACCCCTCTCTTTAGGTGCTACCATCTGTGCATTAAGATGCTGCTCGAATTCTGCTGTACACATCTTATCTCTGTCAATCCTTAGAGTTACCATATGAAGCAAATATTTCATCTTCGCTTTACAGATGAGGAAAGGAGGCTCACAAAAACTGAAGACTTGCAAGGTGATGCATAACTGGCATCTTGGGTTTCACAGTTAGGCCTTGTCATCTTCATATTTGTGTTCTCCACCCTTCAAGTGTCCTGGAAACACAAGTGATTGAAAAGGAATTATTGCTGGCTCCATGCCAGTGCTGTAGACCCAAGGCAACTTGGCTCACTATGTTTGGTTGCACTCCACCAAGACTCTCCCTAGCCTTTGCCGTGACATGTTCTTCTTCCTTGCCCTGCCACATACTGCCCCTCTTTGTGGAGGGAAACTCCTCGAAAAAGCAATTCACACAATGGCTCATCCAAATGTATCACTTAGTTTCTTGTTTTCATATCTGGATGATCCACAGTCCTCACAATCCATCACATGGTATGCACATGTCATCTTCACTGCATCCATTATCAGGGCAGGAAGGTCAGTGGGCAGAGCCGCTGCAGCTAGACTCCACCCTCACCTTTTTAACACATCACCACTCTGCTTTTTTGTTATTCTCTGAGGCTCAGAATCAGGTTCCATCACTTTTCCTGCCTCCTTAGGTGGCATGGGAATGCTGAGGATCAAGGTGGACTTGCTAGGGGAAATCCATCCACTCTGCCCCTTCCAGACCCTCATTCTGTCTGCAAAGCAGCTCACAGCTCTGTGTGTTTCCACTGGGAACACTGCACTGCTCCAGTCCCTCTGCCCACGACTTCCGTCAAATGACATTGGCTTTCTGTGGGTACATGTAGAACACTGGAACTTGGCTCCAAGTTTGGACAGTTTAAGCATCCTTTTTGAGGCACAGTCACAGTCACTCAAAAGGGGCCTTGATGGGTCTATGCTAAGAGTTCCTGCCTAGGAGGGGGAAGCAGAGACATGGGTTTCCAGGTATAGAACAAGCTCCATTTGGGAGAAAGGAACTGTCACCCTAGTGGACACATTTCTATGAATTGTATAGAATACTTACAGTTACTCTGAGCTGTGTTTTTGACCTTGTTCCTTTTCCCTTTTGTTTCATTTTTTTTTCCCCCTATCTCTCTCTTTCTTTCTTCCTATAATGCAGTTGTTGTAGTAATAGGAAAATGCCCTTGAAATAGTGCTCTGGTGCTTGTGATTCTCTGGTAGCTTCCTGTTTTATCTTTCCAATGAAGGCACTGTCTTGCCCTGCCCCTGTTACCTTCAGCTACCATTGTGTGTGGTAAACAATATTAGCATTTGGGCATTTTTGTGCTATGAAGTGCTGAAGAGCCGTAACACCATGCTCAAAGCTCACATGAGTCTCCCACTGCCACCTACCTCCCTTTGCTTCTTTCCCTCTTCTCCTTTTCCCTCACTCTTGGTCCTTCTTCTCACAATCTGCCATCATCCTAGGCATCCCCCTGCCTCTGGCAGTATTCCTCCATCTTTCCTGGAGGCCTTGTAAATGTACAGACCATTTAGACTTTAAGACAGTGGGGCCACTTTTCATCTCAGGCCAGGCTGCTGCCTGGTTTTACGGGGTCATAAAAGTCCTGACAGGAGTCATAAAAGCCTCCAATTGCACTGCAGAAACCCTTGGAGTATATTTTAAGGGCCCCTGAGTTTTCATTTTGCTGCTTTTATGGGGACTCGTAAAAGCTGCGTGGAGCAAGCCCACTGATTGGCTGCTCAGCACGGAGGTAGTTAAAATTACAGCTTTAGACAAATTGTTCCAGTCCCAATAAATCAGCATCCGGCATGTGGCAGGGGGAGGGTTTCCAGCTCTGCCGCATCCCTGTAGCCTCTCTTGTCCCACTGCACAGGCAAGGCTGTGGTGGGGGCCACCCGTGCCAAGCCTACCATCTTTCCCTGAAGCTATTCCTTGCAGTAGGAATGCTAGTTAATCAACCAGCTGTTTTTATTCATTTTACCAAACAGCTGGCTGACTTTTTATTTTTATAAACCCAATATTTTAAAACCAGATTGATTTATTTTTTTAATCAATTGGTACTAGAGAGACATGATCCAGACTCTGTCAGCCTGCTGCAGTGTGCTGCTGGTATGACCTACTTTCTCCCTAAAGTTTCCCTCAAACCTCACCTCCCCATGCATGTCCTTTTTTTCTTCTATGTCTTCCACTGTCATCTTGGCATATCCATCATATGCCTACAATGGACTGGTGTAGCCAAAATGATCAGTGAGGATGTCGTTTATGGACTCGTCCTGATTTTCCACTGGTCATGCCTGGCAGAGACTCAATCCACTGTGGGAATTATGGGACACAGCTTTGTTTTATGCCATTATCAACTTTTCATTAGCTTGTGGTTTAAGAGTGAGTATCTTGACCTCGGTAATTCCCAAGATGTTGATGGGAAAACGGGTGTTTGTTTTTCTCCCTTTTTTCCCAGACCCAAATGCAATCAGTCCCAATTGAATTGCCATGCTAACAACCTGAGGATCAATCAGACTCTTCAATTATAATTTGGAAGTTAAGAAGAAATCTTCACTCTTCACCATTTGGTTCTCTTTTCCTTCTCATAGGAGGAAATATTTCGAGAGAGGCTCTGATGGTGGTAGAAGCAAAGAGGAGCCCCTGTTCATGCCCCCTTGGGAGAAATGTGCTACTCCTGTTTGTGTGTCCGCCTCTGTTCTCATGGCAACCACCTCTATCCCCTGCTATTTCTAAAGAGCATGTTCTTCTAGTGGGAGTACCATTCTAAAAAAAAAAAAAAAATGATGCTCACTCCTTCCTTTCTGGAGATTAGCCAAGTCAATACCCCAAGCATTATGGGGTATCTTATTACTTGGGGAATGCCCAATTAAGTGCAGATCCGTGAGTGAGCCAGCTGAAGTTGGGACAAAGGCTTGAGGTGGGGAGGGAATGAGAGGGACTGCTGTCCGGCTGTGGATTAAGAGACATTGTTAACTTGAGAAATCAGGCCAAGATACATGTGAGGAAAACTCCCCCACCATTAGTTCACTTTCTGAGTCATGGCTGGCAGAACAGCCCTTTCAGGACAGGGAGGAAAAGGGATGCAAGCTTTGCTGCAAATTTCCTGCCTAAGTCAGTGGAGAAAACAAGTTCTCTCCTGACATATGCCTTTGTTTTGAAGGGCCTTATTCTTTTCCTAAATAAATGAACCAATCACAAAGGTTACAGGGTACGTGAGAGAAAAACACATCTTATTTCTGTCTTGCTCTAGTTTTATATAATTATTATATCAACTGTGGCTGATCAAAGCATTCATTAAAGAGAAACTATCTCTCCCATGCTTTTGTTGCAGTTTGGAGAGATTTGACAGGCTTTATATGTCTCTGGCTATATTTCCCCCTTTTTTGTTCACGGTTGATTTCGTTCTTCTTCCTCTCCTCCTCCCCTTTTTGCATACTTTTGATTTCTAACACATTTCTTCATTTTTTTCTTTTTCTTTTTTTTAATCCACCTAGCTTAATCAAACCTCTCTGAAGGCATCAGTGGAACCACAAGTCAAAGCTTATCTGGGGGTTGCATCTGTGTGTCCACTGGGTAAACACCATGGCTGACCCAGTATCAGAGAAGTCATCAGCCCACCTGGAGGAAAGCTCCAGGTGGGAGCATGGTGGCATGTCCCTGCCAATCCCTTCCCTTCTCATGTGTCTTCCTCAAAAACTCTAGTTTCTGGTCTGAGTCTGTATTGTGTCTCAAAAGCAAACACAGGCACTTATCTGACTCCCCTTTGTCAGTTCTATGGGAAATTTCATGCCCCCCCCAAATTTCATACCAGTAACTCTCTGTCTTTTTACAAACTCTCATCTTCCAACATGGTTTTCACTGTTTCACCTTTCATTATTCCCATGCTATTCTTACTGTGGAGGTTGTTCCTGTTTATTTACCATAAACCATTTTTCCCAGGAGATTTCAGCAATACTGCAGAAAACTACAGAGGATAGGACTTAAATGTGGAAAGCATTCAGGATAAATGTGTACGAGTACATATTTCATATTAACATGCTTTTGTATCCCATTGTGTGGCATAATTTGATCTCATTCTCTACTAGCTAATGACAGACACCTTCACAAATTTTTAAGTCTGCTTTGGTCTTTCGTCTCTATTTCATTATACATTTGTTTATTCACTCATTCAACACACAAGGCGTAGACTATGTGCTGGGTACTAGGCTGGTGCCTGGGGACGTGGAGATAAATAAGAAACAATCTGTGTCCTCTTGGAATTCATAAACAAATAGGGTAGGAAAATGAAATCAATTGTACTGAACATTGTGGAAAATGCAATGAAATATCAGGAGGAAGCAGTGGTAAAAATGAGTTTCTGGAGGTGCTTAATCTCACCTGGAGTTTCCTTACGCATAAAGAAAGGGCACTGTATGCAGAGGAGGCAACATAGGACAAAGAACAGGTTGGTACGTGTGTGGCATTCTTAGTGATCTACTGAAGGAGCATAAGGTGGGAAAGGCATTGAACAGAAAAGATGCAGAAGAGGAATTTAAGGATCAGATTTTTGGGTAAGTTTTTTTGCAGGGTACGAAACATGGATTTTAAATTATTAAAGAAATACATAGCATCGTATGCTTCTATATCAATACAGGCAGGGCATCACAGTTCTTTCAGCTTAGCAAATACTTTCTGAGTAACCTATTATATACAAAATAGTACACCAGGTGTGGGAAAGTTAAAAAGGGTACACAAAGATGTGTCTTAGTCCAAATGTTCTAAGGATCAGAATGTTTATCTTGGAGATAGTTCATAAATATTTTAAAAATACTGATTTGAAGTATTATATATACATGCAACAGAAACAACATACATACACAATTGAATAAAGATGTAAATTGAGATGCTAAAACCATACTTTAGTCATGGCCAAATGATTATATGGACAATTAAGGAAGTAGAAAAAAGAGTTAAAACATTGACATGGATGGTCAATAAAGGCTGCAGAGAGGATGTGAATTTAAACTTAACCTGAAAGGAGGAGTTTTAACAGGTAGAAAGATTTGCATGAAATGTAATGACAGGAAAGTCCAAAGTATAATTAGAAGACAGCAATTTGTCTGTCACAGCTGGGACTGGAAGTCTACGGTGCGTGCAGATGGTAGGGAGTCTTCAGATGTCAGATGAAGGGTATGGGACCCTTGGCAACAGGGAGTCACTGAAGGTTAAGAATAGAGAAGTAACATGGTATTGGTTAGACTTCTCGTCTGGGCTCTTTGTGGCAGTTTCATTGTACTAAAGCTATCAAATTTAATAATTCTTCAGTTATTGGGAACATCACTGTGGTAGGATGTCCTATCTTTTAATAGGAACTCAGGAATGGGAGGTGCTGATAAGCAAGTGAATTAGGAGGATATCAGAAAGGAAAATTTGGGTTGAAGAGGATTAGAAGAGGAGTTTTGAGTGGCAGTGACCCAAGACTTTACCTTGCAGTATCAATTATTCTAAAAAATACAATTAGTACTCTGCAAACAATGTACAGAAAATCAAACTGGTGGCTTTGTGTTTCTCCCCTAAAGTAGGAGGCTTCTGGCCAATGTTTGCACAATTTTGTGCCATTAAT
The DNA here is from genome assembly GCA_020662805.1 of Glaucomys volans. NCBI lineage: Eukaryota > Metazoa > Chordata > Mammalia > Rodentia > Sciuridae > Glaucomys > Glaucomys volans. The sequence continues at coordinate 1,128,532 of JAJEJO010000210.1, forward strand.
ACCCACAAATTTTGTTTTGTTTTACACTTTTTTCTTAATACTCATGCTTCTCCTTAATCATTTCTCTCCCTAGGAATCTCAGGTATCACTGTCTTTCCGCCCGCGGTAAGACACGACACAAGGTTGTTGCTTTTAACACACTTTATTCTAGCGCCTAACACATGTTACACAGCTGCTGTTAATGGCGTCCCTCATGGCGTTCTCCCATGGCATTCATCATGGCGTTCTCCTGGCATTCATCATGGCGTTTTCATGGCGTTCTCCTGGCATTTTCATGGCGTTCTCCTGGTATTCTCTCTGGCATTCTCTATGGCGTTCCCCATGGCGTCCTCATGGCGTTCTCTCGGCGTTCTCCCTCATGGCGTTCTCACTCATGGCGTTCTCTCAGCGTTCTCATGGCGTTCTCTAGGCATTCTCCTGGCGTTCTCCCTCATGGCGTTCTCTCATGGCGTTCTCTCAGCGATCTCATGGTGTTCTCCCTGGCATCCTCATGGCGTTCTCTCGGCCTTCTTCATGGCGTTGTCCCTGGCGTTCTCTCATGGCGTTCTCTCTGGCGTCCTCATAGCGTTCTCTCAGCGTTCTCATGGCATTCTCCCTCACTACCCCCCTGCCTAGTCCTTATATACATGCTCCGCGTCATCAGGTCAGATGGATGCTCAAGCCAATCAAGTATCTACTTCCGTGGTGAGAGAGACTTGTTTATACAAAATAAAACCGCATTGCCAACCTGCCAGCCGCCATCTTAGCATAGAGCGGGGGTACCCGGAATACCCCGACACTCAGGAAATCTATTAAATTTTATGACACCTTTTTGACTGGGTTTTGAATTCAAATTCTGATACTTTTTTGCTTTGCATTCTTGGACTTTAATTCTCTGCCCCATTGAACTCATCTGTAAAAACTGGGGGAAATACTAGTAACAATTTTGTAAAGTTGAGGATTAAGTGACTTTTACACATGAAAAGTACTTAGCCTAATTCCTGCATGTAGAAAGTAGTATTAGCAGTCATTATTACTATTTACTGGGAAGAACAGAAATTGTTAAAAAATTGTTAAAATTGTTAAAAATTTCTTTTTAAAAAGGAGATAGAAAATTCTTGGTCTGCAAAGAGCTTATGTTGTCTACCCTGTCAAAGTTCTGGAGGAAAGGGTTTCTGGCTCACAAGATATAGTTAGGGAGGTAATGCATGACAGCAAAGTAGTAATGCATTACTAAACAATAACCCATCTTGCCACCATTGTAGAGTTAATTGACTTTTCTACTCAATTTTGCTTCCATTTTCTACTTCGCCCTGACTCTAACCCCATTCTGAGCCTGACTTATTTCTCAGCTTATGGTTCTCACTTAGTGGGCTTCTGAATCTCCTGGAAGCCTTGTCAAGACCATATATTTGGGCCCTACTCCCAGAGTTTTTGACTCAGTGGATCTGGGTTGGGGCCACACATTTGCATTTTTAACAAGTTCCCAGGTGCAGCTGATCCTTCTGCTGTGAGGACCACACTTTGAGAATCACTGTTTTAAACTATACTGGTCACTCAGATTCAAAGTGTTATTCCTAGAAGGTGTGTCTTCAGATCATACCAGGCCCCAGGTTAAGTACTCTTTTGTCAGTGTTTAAAATCTGCCTTAAATGCTTCCTTAACTTCTACACAGAGAAATCCCTATGCTGAGGTTTATTGGAATTCTTGTTTAGAATGTATTTCTCACCCAGTCATACAGTTTCTCTAACAGCTTGAGGTTCTCATGTAACCATTTTCTCGAGCATCCTTTAGCCCCTGGTTATCCCAGAGCGCCTATCCTCATTTTTCTGGTCTCATAGTTTCCTTAATCAAATATTAGCATAATGTATTAGCATATCTATAGCACAATTATATTTTGATTACTCTAGTCCCAGTTAGACTAAAGGATGCCTTCAATCTAGATATAAATAATTTAGAGTGTTTGCACCAAAGGGAATTACGGGGGGTGGGAAAAGAAAGGCAGGAGAATGTGTATGGGGGGGTGGGGAGGGAGGGCAGGGAGTAATTGGTCAGGGTAAACAGGGGTAGTGTTGAAAGACAACTAGGATTACCACTTTCTACTGCAGATCTTCTCTGGAAAATTTTCAATAACAATGTGTGTGTATATATATATATATATATATACACATATATATACGTATATATATGTATATATGTGTGTATATATGTGTGTGTATATATATACATATATATATATATATATATATATATCCATCCTTCCTTTTAATTTCATTACATCTATTAAAAATGTGATTCATTTAAGTGGGGGAAAAAAAGGTGTTTTTGAGCTTCTATTTCTTGCTGGAAGTCAGAACCCTGGGTAAATGGATGCTCCTATGGTTTATCTTGGAGGATCTCTCTTCCTTTATCTGGTTAATTTCCTCACCTGATCATTGATATCACATATCTTTGTGCTACTGTATTGTCATCTTAGAAACCTGATTTCACATCCTCTGCCATAGGCTGGCATAGATCTTAGTATAATTTGGTTCTAAATAAATGTCACACACACACACACACACACTCACACAGAGACAAGTACACAAATGTATCCCCTCAGCTGGAACATCGGTCTATCTGTGGTAGGATCACAATCACTCAGAGTCTATGAAGTTCCAGCAACCTTGAGGATTAATTCGGCTTTCAAGTAGCTGTGGATGGTAAGATTAAAAGGAGTGCTCTCCTTGGGGACTTTTAAGTAATGACATTATTGGTCGTCCTCTGAGCAGCACAGAGACATGTTTAAGGTCTGAAATGCAGACGATTTTAATAGTCACATTTAGAAAGAGTGATATATGTATAAGCCCATCCACAAAAATTGCTACTCCTTTACCATCCTACTCAGAATGACAAGATGCCAGGGAGCAGTGAACTTAAATACACTTTTGTATTTGATATGAAAATATTATGGTTGATGGCTAGAAATTAATGTGGTGATATTAAATGGTCTGGGGTGACATTATGAAGAAAATAACATTGCCACAGCTGGTAACTTAGGTTTAGTGAAGGTGCTTTCAAAATAAATAAATAAATAAATAAACATTACAGGTTTCAGGCCCTAAGACTAGAGATTCTGATTGTGCACATCTAGAGCTGCAATTTCATCAGCTAATCTCACAGCTGACCAGAAGTGGGTAATTTGAGTTTAGATGGTATCAGAAAACCTGAACATAAATATCCTCCTGAAAATTAATATCTATAAAACCTTAGGTAAAACAATTTCTCTCTGAGACCCTTCTTTTATGGTCATTTTCTTCTAACCCACCTCCTTTCTAGGTGGGCAAACAACTTGAGGGCGGGATGTCTATTTATTCTCTCAGCTCCTCACAGGGTGCCAGGCAGGTAGTAGCAACCTAGTTAGCTGAGTTAGAATGAGGGAAGGAAGGAGTGAATGAATGAGTGAATGTTGGAATGAAGGTATACACAAATGATGTCTTGTGGATTTGTTGTGTGTTTTAAATGAAGTAATCACAAATATTATTCCTGTCACACAGTGGAGATTCAAAAAAAATTGCTTTCTCCTTTTTCCATTTCCATATTCTCATATTCATTGTGGTACTGCTGCTTTCATTTTCCTTTGTCTTCTTTTTTTCATTTTTAAAAGAGGAAGGAGAATCTCGGTTCTCGTTCATTCGATTTTCTGTTTGCTCACCTGGATTTACAAACCACCTTTCTGACTCCAATCATTCTTATTTCCTTAAAGAAAATGCGTTTTTTTCTTAGAATATTTTTAAACAAAATTGCAATAGGTTTTAAAGAAATGAAAACAAAAAAATTTAATCTGTGTATGTGTGCCCTATAAGGAAGTTAAGTGAGACATCTCTGCCTTGTTATTTTGTTAGAAATAAAGCCCCTTTCCCTTTCCCTCATCTGATTAGGCATTCCCTTCTTTCAGAAAGCCTCATCCCACTTGGCTAATTCATCTTAACAACTCCTTTAATAAGACTGCTTGGTGTTAGCATTCAAGGATATGTAGGAGTTGACAAAAATCTACCTTGCAATCTTTCCATGGCTTGAAAATAAACTCTTCACCTAGGGAGACCTCACACCTGCATCTCTCAACCCAAAATGGTGAGAAAGCTTGAGGGAGAGCAATGGCAGTTATTTTAATACAGGCAGTTTGATTTGTTTGTATTTCTTTTCCTCTTCTATGTGAAAGAGCTAGTTGTGGGAGGAGAAATTCAGGAAGCAGAAAATATTTCAATCTACCTAAAAGAGGGGAAAATCCCACAAGAAAATATGAGCAAGTACCCTCCCTTTGAAATAGATTAAAGACTTTATTGCAAGAATATCATAGGACAAAGGTATCTCTATGGAACTGAAAACCTCAGTGAGTCACATTACATCAGTTTCTCACACTTAGAGACAGCCCCAGAGGAGGCATCCCACAAAGAAGGTGTAAGCAGGCACATATTCTGAATTCAGGGGAGCTCTGCAATCATTCCCTCTGGGGACAAATCTTAAAGGGCTGGTGTAATTAGAGATGCAAAACTAGGAACCCCTTTTCTCCAAATAACTAATACAGACTAGGTCAACCAGAACTCCTGTGATGTGTGTGTGTCTCACAGAATCCCAGGATCTGCAGCTCCATGTCCATTGTAATTGCAGAATAGTCCTGGGCAGCACTGTGGTCATCACTGACAATGCTCACTGAACGTCTCCAGCTGCTTATATTCTGAGCACTTCCTGGAGTAGGATCGGTTGCACTTCTTCGTGGAGATAGAATATGACTAGAGCTGGCCAATGAGAGTCAAGTAGACATGATGTGTACCACTTTGTGTGTACCTTAAGTGTTTTATATCCAGTGTGAGGTTCTTCAGAATTCTCTCCCCTCTCTCTTGACCATCAATGCCTCTGACATTGTGACTACTGCTTCAGTAAGCTCCCTGAGTAGGAAGAGCCTTTCCATTACCCATCCCTCCAACCCATTGCTGTTGGCTATTTCAGAAAAATGTAACCTATTCTAAATGTTAAAGATTCTGATTCTAATGCACAAAAATAAGCAGCAGTTGAAAAAGGCCTCCCAACTCTGGCCATTTTCTTTCTTTCTTTTGTTCCTTTATTGTTGTTGTTGTCTATTTGTTTTGAAGGTGAGCCTGCAGGGTAGTTTGGAGAAATAGCAATAAGGGAATAGTGGTAATTCATCCCAGAATCACATGTGAGCATAGAGAAGACTGACAACTGGACGCCAGGATGAAGTCACTAGGATATTCAGAAGGGCACAACTCCTGCTAAACCTTATGAAGCATAATAAGGCGTGATTTAGGTTTTGACCACAACTAAGGACTGAATGAATAGCACCAAATTTCAGATCTCCAGCCTGATATTTCTGTGACTGCATTTTGTTGCAGTCTTCTTTGCTTTATTTATGCAAAGGATATATCCCTAGGGGGAAAAATCAAGTCATATCATAAATGCATTCGAGAAGCTTACTATTTAAGGAAAACTGTGGCAAATCTTTTTGTGAAGGAATAATCATCAACCTGATTTGTGTTTGCTTTGTAAATGTTGGCTTTTGTGTGTGTGCATGTGTGTGTCTCCAGCTTTTATGAATTTGGGGAACATTGTGATAGAGTGGTAAAGATTCCAGCAGAGCTATATATTCATCCTAGGTGAGCTGAAACATATAGGTTGGAACTGCAGTGGGGAGCTGAGTGACAGGGAAAACTGAGGATGAATTTTTATCTAAAATGCTCTGTACCTTGTAAATGGAAATATGAAGTAGATAATGGGAATAACTCTGGATGGGTTTTGTTTCACCTATGAGAGGTCAATAAAGGGAAGGGATAGGGGAGAAGAAAACATTTTATTGACCAAGTTTAGATTTTAGAATAGGTCTTAATTATTGGAAAGAGGAAATCAGGAAATAGCCACAGCCCTCTGTTATGAACCTCCATGAAGGAAGGCAAGAGAGCACATTTAAGTATACCAAGTGTGACTAAACAGGATTGGAATCAGATTCACCAAGTTTGCCCTTGACTCTACCATGGGGGCACGATAAAGTAGAGGGAGCATGAGCTGTGGTCTAGGAGGATTGATCCTAACCCTGCCACTTGCCCTTACCTGTTGCATCTCTTTGATTATTCTTATTAAATTTTATCATTATTTTAGACTTTCTGAGCCTTAGTTTCCCATCAACATGTTGAAGATCATGATCCCTCCTTGCAGGAATGGTGTAAGGATCAAGATCCCATGAATGTCAAGTGCCAAATATTACAACAGAACTCAGGTATCACCCATGAAATTAAAGTTCTCAATATTGTTGACTGTGTTTATTTTTTCTTAACATCCTAAATGTTGAAGTGTTAGTATAGTGTTGAATCCATGATGGGACTTGGACAGATATTTGTTGCAAGAATGGAGCACCTAGTAGCCTAAGGAATACAGGGATGCAGACCAGAAGTGAGTTCTGAAGGGTAGTTGGCCTCTTTCCGAGACTCAGTTGTCTTTCTTCCTTGGCATTACAAAAGTCCCCTATTTCTCCCAGAGACATATCTCTTTCATAGGGTCCACGCTGCTCTGAAAGATTAAAACCATTTTCAGTGATTCCATGTATATTTTTTAATCCTCTGTCTTGCACATCAGCTTCTCTAACCATTTGATTTTAGCAATTCAAACAGCTCTCACTTTTCTTTCCTTTATTTCTCTTTTCCTTTATTTCTTTCCTTTATTTCTCTTTTCCTTTCTTTTTCTTTCTTTCCTTATCTTTTTTCCTGTTGTTGGAGCCCTAGGAGTTTCTTTTTCCTTTTTAATTAAGAGCGAATGAAGGTAACAAAATGTTTTATAACCGGAGAGAATTCACCAGCAGGATATCAAGGCAGAAATCCACATCCTGAAAGAAAGGCTCACAGACACCAAATCAGCCCTGTGGGGAACATGTCCTACTCTCGCTCTGCATCCCGCTGACATATTGCCCGGCCCTCCTCTGCCCATCAGCCTGGAAGCTTTTCCTCTGGTGGAAGTCCCCCTGTCTTTTGTCAGGAAAAGCTACAATTGGAAGCTTGCTTTTGTAAAGCATTTTTAAACACACAGTGTGCTTCTCTGAAACACGCCAGTGCCTGCAAGAGTCCTGGAAGTTAATTCTTGCTGCCCAGGGAAGTGTCCCAATTTTCCCTGACTTTCACTGACCTACTCCTTGTTGTGTACCTGGCTGTCTTTAAACACAGGTACACTTTGGGATTGGAACAGCAAATCCCATGGAGGTCTGTCAGATGCATTCACATGTGCTGATGTAAAACTGAGAGAGTAAGCAGGAGGAGAATCAAATCAAATTGCACAGGGTGATGTGGAAAGGGATACCTTTTGTGGCACCAATGCTGTGCCCAGTCTCTTGTGGCCCTTCTGTCCTGGTGTCTTAGGCACATCCTGGCTATTATGAGGACAGAGCATAACACCTAGTGACGACCTTGGAGCCCCAAATCTGACTCATTGCTTTCTTGAGCTCTGTTTAGCACACCACACTTGGAAGATGGCATTATGAGATTCCTTCTGAGGAAAGTGTGCTTTTATTAAACTCCTGGACCAAATTGCCTCCCTGTTGCCCTCTTTCTTTTTCATGAGACATGATGGGTTATTACATTTGTGATTAAAAAAATCCGTCATCGGTATGTTTTGCTTCTTCAGTTTTGTTGGAAGGTGTTCCTGACGTCAGTTCTCAGAGGCACAGAAGGATGGAGAAGAGGGAACACATTTTGAAATTTAAGGAATCTTTTTTCTGAGTTCACTACCGACCTTTTGGCTCAAGTGGCTAAGGGAAGTCACGGAGCTGATCACATATATATTGTACAGGTTCTCCACAGCAGGAGTAAAGAAAATGGACAGGTCAATGATTCCTGTAGCCAGTGGCTCGAATGTGGAGGTCAATACATATTATTCTATGATTTTTAGAAAATCCTAATGTTATCCTCACATTGGCTATTCCATAATACCTAATCAGCTTTATTTTTTCATATTAGATTTGTACTTACTATTTAGATCTAAATATTACAGAACTGACTTCTCCCTATAGAAAATGAAGATCATCAAACCGAGCCCTGGAAATTCAATTGATAGGTAGTGTAGCTGCAGCCCCAACTTCTAGATTCCCTCAGTTACACAGATATCTAAAGAAGACAAGCATGGGAATTCTGGTTCCCTATGGTGAGACCATTCGTGTCTGATCTAGATATCAAGTTGTAGGGATGATGCATGGAGTCTAAAGGTCAGGTTTCTTCAAGATCCCTGAGTGCTGTCCCCAGTGCACCTGGACTCACACTTGCACCCCTGTGGTTGCTTCCTAACTAGTTTCTTCATTTTCTTTTCTGAATTTTGGTATACTTTGTGCCAGGAGAATGTCTTGATCATTTTTAGTCTCTCCATGAGCAAACTTCAATGGGGTTTTCCTCCAGTGGCATCCTGTCTTATCCTAGCACTGGAAGCGCTTCATTAAGTGACTCACTTATGCTTGTTTTGGTTTTATCTTCTAATAGACTCTCTTGTGGATTCTTCATGGCAGGGTGGTTCTACTGGCTTCCATGGAAGGACATTTTGCACTTCCCTGAGCTTTAGGAAGCTGTCAGTAATTTTCTGTAAAAATTTCTATCCTTTATTTATACCTACAAAATTTATACACTTTTCTTAGGGCATAGCCAATGTTATCACTCTTACGAATTCCTCATGAAATTATGGCATTTGCAGGAAAATGGATGGAACTTGAGAACATTATGTTATGCAAAATAAACTAAACTCAGAAGGTCAAGGGTCATATGTTTTCTCTCATATGTGGAAGCTAGAGAGAAAAAAGGAAAAAGAAATTTGGAGAGGTATCTAATGAAAATCAAGGAAGGTCAGTAGAGTAGAGGAAAGGAACAAGGGGGATGGAGGAAGGGAAGGAAGGGGAAATACTGAGGAAGGATATTGACCAAATTATATTGTGTGAATGTACAAATGTGTAACAATAAACGTCACCATTATGTACAACTATAAAGTAACAATAAACTTATGGGGGAAGCAAAGAAGTCCCTGATGGAAGTTTCATTTACTCAGTGCCAGATGACTCAGTTTGTACTCTCAGCTCCTGGGTAGGATACTGAGACTTCTTGTGTTCTCTGTTACTTGTTTGTGTGTTTGTATGTGTAGGTGTGTGTATACAGATTTCTCTTCTTTCTAGTACCTTATACATAGATAGCGTCTGTGAGCTCCCTCAGTCTTAATTCTATAGCAGCAAGCTATGTGATACTTATATATTGCTCTCATATGGCATTAGCACAGTGGCTGGGGCTGAATGGTTTGTATACATGTTTAATTATAGACCTCAGCAAGCATGAAACCATTTCTTCCATTATTGATTTGTAGAATTTGTTCCACACATATGTGATTTAAGAACTGAATAAAGCCATGTCTGGTGAAAAACTCTGTGATGCTATGATTTGAAAAAAAAAATGAGATGGGAACTCTTTGACAACAGTTTGTCCCACTGTTTTTTACATTCAACTTGAAGCATAAAAAATGGAGTTTAGTAAATTGACCTCACTTTGAAGTTGTCTGAATGCTTTCGGTGCTCTGGAATGAAAGGATCTGCATTTCTGTTAAAGGCAAAACAGAGGAGGCAGAGGAGCCAATTAATTCAGTGCCTCATCCTGTACTGGATGAGTGGTTGCTAAACATTTGTTGTGTAGTGTCTTCAGCAAGGGTGTTTATGTCTAACATGCTCTTTTTATCTCAAAAGGAAAGGGCATTTGCACTTATGATTTACATTTTTATTGCCTACTATGTGCCTGACCTTTGCAAACATTATTCCACTTAATTCTCAGAACAATTCTATGACTCAGGTATTATAATGTACATTCTGAGGTTGAAACAACTAAAATTTAGAAAGCGTAATTAAGTTGGTCAATGCTACACAGCTAGGTGGTGATGGAACTACTCCTCCAACCCAGGCCTGTGGATTCCAGAGCCTGTTCTTCCTAGTACCTCAGGTGCTTTGTATGTATGCTCTAGGTTTCCCTGTTTGTGGGTCTTTGTGCATGCTCATTCTCAGGCTTGTAAAGCTTTTCTCCATTCCATATCTCAAATATGGTCTATGTTTTCTCCAACACCTATTTCCCATTAGTTTAGAAATAAATGCTTTGTTATGAATTCTCACTGAACCTTAAATTTTTATCTCAGATCTTTAATGCAATTAATCACTTTCACCTATGTAATACAGTCATAAGTACATTATGCACCCATTTCATCTTCCTTCCCTTGTGGGAAGCTTCTTGCATGTAGAATTGATGGCCTTTCATTCGTTTTGTATCCTTTGAGACTGACTAGAACAGTTAATGCATGGTGTAGTGTAGTCACCCCCAGTGTAGTGGGAGATGGGGTTAGGAAGAAAAGAGAGGGAAAGAAAGGAAGAAAGGAAGGAATTAATAAACAATAGAAGACACTATATAATTAAGTGCTAAATTGTGTGGTTCAGACTAATTATAAAGCCTTTTAAAAGAAATGCAATTTTATTACTTTCAAGAACATAAAGTTAACTTAATTAATGGCTAACAATATGTTGTCAAGTAGTTTTCTTGTCATTCCCACTGTAATTAATCAACATTTTTTGCATAAATGCAAAAGTGGACTTAAACCCAGTCCATCTCTAGATTTTTAAGAATTTTAAATTAGTAGTCTGAAATGATGATTTTTAAAAAAAAAATAGAGTTTGACAAAAGTCAGAAAATGAAAGCACACATTGACAAAGCAGGTCAGAATATTTAATTTTCTATATAAGTACTAACAAGGATCTCCATAATTTTTATTAGGACTTTATTTGCAAAGCTTGTACCACATTTGCAAAGAACGATATTTTTCTCCTTTTGATTAATTGAATGATTCATTCATTCATTGAAGAAAGAGAATCTAAAATGGTTATTTTAAGGCTATTTTAAAATGCTAAAATGATACAGCGACAAAGACCATGAATCCAGAAGTAGGAGACATGTGAAGGAGGAGATGGAGGATTTGGGAGTGTAGGTGGGGACTTGTCAACAGTCTGCTGCAGGGACAAGAGAGAGAACGGACTGCTAAATAGCTTCCAGGCTTTTGGCTCACATGGCTATTTGGAAAGAGGTGGGGAACACAGAAGGAGAAAGAAATTTGTGAGGAAGAATATGGAGTTGAATTTGGGGCTTACAGTGCTTGGGGTGCTTATAAGTTACCTAATTAGAGTAATTTAGACAGTAGTTGGCATATGGAAGTGAATTTACAAAGTTCAGAAGTGAAGGTCTCCTGAAGATAACTAGTGGTAAATTTTATTCAGGGAGACCAAGAAAGGCTCAAGGAACCTACAAGGAAAGATTTTTAAGGAAATCTACAAGGAAAGATTTTTTAGGTATTTATTCAATAGGAAATGAAAGGAGCTAAAGAAAGTCCAAGAGGAGTTTGTTATGGAGGAGAAATAAGAAAGTGAAATGTCTATCCTAGAATATCCTTTAAAAAAACTTAACAGAGAGAGAGGTTGTAGAGAAATTGGAAGAAACGAGGAATCCTATAAAGGAATAAATATGATCTAGAAATAAAGATTAGCCCTGATCTGAGATGCTGCCTTCTCCCCCACTGAGAGAAGACTAGAATAGATGTGAACCCTTGTGATTTCAAGACAGATCTGATGAAGGATTCAGCTATTTCATTTTTGTTAAAATGCTATTAAGTGTGCTTTTAAGGCATAACTTACATGCCTAAATTTTTTCCATTTTGAGTATACAGTTCAGTAATTTTTTAAAAAAGTAAATTCATCTAGTTGTGTGATTATCAATATAATCCAGTTTTGAAATATTCCGATCATTCCAGAAACTTCCCCTGAGCCTATTTGCAATTAATCTGCACTTCTAATCTCTGATTGAAACAGTCCCTGATCTGTTTTCTGTGTGTATAGTTTTTCCTTTTCCAAACATTTGATATGTTAGGAATCAGAGGATATGTAGTTTTTGCATCTGGATTTCTTCATAATGTTTTCCAAGCATCGATGCTGCAACATGTATTCATAATTAATTCCTCTTTATTGCACAAGTGTGCAAAGATGTAACACCTTCTGTGTATTCATTCACTAGCTGTTAATGAAGGTAGTGTCCAGATTTGGGTTTTTATGAATAATGAAGCTATGAACATTCACCTGCACATCTTTATATCAGCAAGTTTACCTTTCTTTTTTTTCTTTCTTTCTTTTTTTTTTTTTTTTGAGGGTCTTAGGAGTGGAATTTTTTTTTTTTTTGAGAGTCTTAGGAGTGGAATTGCTGTTACATGTTTATTTTTTTAACTTTTTTATATGTTGTTTATTTGTAACTTTGGTAAGACCTGCCAACCATCTTTCCAAAGGGAATGTAACATCCTGCATTCCAAGTAGTGATTTCTGAGCTCCCTGTCTTCTTTGCATCCTCACCAGCACTTGTTATTGTCTGGTGTATAGTTTTCTAGTTAGTGTATAAAGGTAACTTTTTGTGGTTTTATTTTACATTTCCTTAATGACTAATGATTTTGTCTTTTCACATATTTATTACCATTCATATATCTTTTTTGGTGAGGAGTCTATTCAAATCTTTTAGTGATTTCATAATTAAATTATCCTAAGTTGTAAGAATTATTTATATATTTTGGTTACATGGCCTTTATTAGATATACAGATAAGATTTGCAAATATTTTCTCCAGTCTGTGGTCTTTTAATTTCCATAAGGGTGGCTTCTGACTCAGAAGTGTTAATTTTTATGAAGTCTAAGTTCAATTTTTAAAAAATCATTTTGTTTTTCTTTTATCTAGAGAAATTTTGCCCAATGAAAGGTCATGAAAATTTTCTCCTGAATCTTCTTCTATAAACATCACGGTCTGAATGTAGCTTCCACATTTAGATCTTCTATATAAGTTTTGTGTTTGATATGATGTAAAGACTTATGTTCAGTTTTATTCACACAGATTTAACTTTCTAGAACTACAGGTTAAACAATTATTTCCAATCTCATTGAATTGTCTTGGGACTTTTGTAAAAATTCAATTGAGCATAAATGTAATATATGATTCTTCATTTGTTGCTAGAGTAGGATTAATTTCTAGAATAATTCAATTCTGTTTCATGAATTTAAATGCCTATCTCTGCAGCAGTATCATACATCTTTATGGCTATGATCTCATAGTAAGTTTGGAATCAGGTAGTGTATGTCCTCCATATTTTATTCTTTTTCAAAATTGCTTTGGCTCTTCTACATTCTTTGTATTTCTATGAATAGTTTAGAAAAAGATTATCAACTTATACAACTCTGCTGGAATTTTAATAGAGATCTAATTTTAATTTGTAGATCAATTTGGGGAGAATTGCCATCCTGACAATATTGAGGCTTAAATCCATGAACATGGAATGCTTCTCCATTTATTCAGATCTGTTTTAATTTTGCTCCACACTGTTATATGGTTTTCAGTGCAGACATTTATTATTAAACACTTAATTCTTGATGCTATTTTGAGTGGAATTATCATAATTTCATGTTTGTCTTGTTTGCTTTTTGTTTATAGAAATATAATTAGTCTTTGTATATTGATGGTGTTTCCTGTAACCTTGCTAAATTGTTTATTAGTTCTAACACTGGTCATTTTTATGTGCACTCTTTAGTATTTTCTACACATATCCAGGATTTTATCACCTGAAAATAAAAAAAAGCTTCATTTCTCCATTTTTAATATAGATGTATTTTCTTCCTTATTCCCTGCTTTCCTTGTCCCTTCCTGTGTCTTTCCTCCCCTTCATCTCCCCTTCTTTCCTCTCTTGCTGTTTCTTCTCCCCTCCCTTATTTCACTGGCCAGAATCTCAAATGTTGAGTTGAAATGTCAAAAATATATAGGCTTACCTCCTCCCTAATTTTAGAGGGAAAACCTTCAGTCCTTTATCATGATTTTACAGTGTTAGCCATGGATTTTTCATAGAGATCTTTTGTCAGGTTGAGGATGTTTCTTTGTATTCTTCTTGCTTGAGAGTTTTTGTAATGAATGGTGTCAAATTTTATCAAATAGCTTTACTTCATTTACTGAGATGACCATGTGGCTTTGTTTTCATATATGATTACATGGTGTATTTAATTAATTGATTTTCAGATAATAAATCAAACCGTCATTTCTGTGATAAATCCCACTGATTGTTAACATATAATCTTTACTTTGTTACTGGATTCAGTTCATCAGTAGTCTACTACATAATTTGCATCTGTGATCATGAGATATATTAATCTGTAGGGGTTTTTATATATTATTTCAGTGCCTCATTTTAATATCAAGTAATGAAAAACTCAAGGAATTAGGTAAGAAGTGTTCTAACTCCATCTATATTTTGAAAGAATTTGTGAAGAATTCATATTGTTAGTTCTTAAATATTTAAAATTCATCTGTGAAGCCAGATTGTTTTGACGTTTCTTTATGGATGATTAATTGCTAAATACCAATTCAGCTTTACTCATATGTTCTACTTCTTGAATCAGTTTTTTAATTTATGTACTTCTAGGCATTTGTCCATTTCATCTAAATTGTTTAATCTGGTATTTTCTTTTAAGTTGTTAGTAGTCTGAAAATGTTACAGTCTGTAGTGTCATGTCCCTACTTCTATTCAACTTTGATTTTTTTTTTTGTCTCAACATTTCCTGGTTAAGCTAGTTAAACTTTTCTGATCTGTCAAAGAATGATTGCTTTTATTCTTGACTTTAGTGTTTTTTTAATCAATTTCATTATGTCTCTAATCATTCTCTGTTGATTTTGATTTACTTTTCTTTACTATTTTTTAAGGTAGAAGCTTAGTGTATTTATTGAGACATTTTTTTCTAAAATACATGTTTACATATATGCTATCCCTTTAGCACAGCTTTCACTCTACCCCGTAAATTTTGATGTATTTTTATTTCCATTAAGTTCATCATAGTTTCCTATTGTTCTAGTGATTCTTCTTTGACTCATGCATTATTAAATGTATTGTTTAATTTCCAAACATCTGGAGATATTCAGAATTTTTCTGACTTTTAACAATGTCATGATAAAGAACTCTGCTTCCATGATTTCAATTCTGTCAAATGTATGGAGACTTATTTTGATCTAACATATGATTATAGGCATAATATATGAACATCTATCTATAGGAAACAAACATGTATTCTACAGTTATTGGTTGAACATCCTAGATAAATAAGTTAGGTCAAGTTGGTTGACAGTGTTGCTCAAGACTTCTGGTGGTTTTGTCACTTATGGAGAGTGGGATATTAAAATATTGGACTTTTAATGATAAGTAGTATATTTTTTCTTTCAATTCTGTCTGCTTTTGCTTTCTGTATTTTGAGGATGTGATTTTAGATTTGTACACATTTACAGCTGTTATATCCTCTTGATATACGAACTCTTTCATCATTCTGAGATGTCCCTTGTGTTCTTTTAAATACTTCTAGACTTAAAATCTACTTTGTTATTAAAATTCTTCCTTTCTCATCTAGATACCTTCTTCCTTATGATTGCAGTTTGGATGGTATATTTTCCTATCCTTTTACTTGCAAACTATTTGTAGCTTTGAATCTAAAGTATCAATACCTAATATCATAATATGTTTTGTATTTTAGACAACTTATAATGGCATATTGCTTTAGTATAGAGTACAAAAATCTCTGCATTTTGATTTGGGTATATAATCTATTAATATTTAATGGTAATTATTTTCATGATTGGATTCACATTTTGTATTTTGCTGAATGTTTGTTATGTGACCATGGTCTTCTAAGTTTCTGTTTCTTCTACATTACCTTCTTTTGTATTAATTAAATATTTTGGTTTTGATGGTTGCTTTGATGATTGTACTATTTCAGCTACCTCAGATTAATAGCTAAATTTTGGTAAAATGGTAAAACAAAATTGCTCCAGTGTAACCTGTCCCCTTTTTTTGTGCCCCTATTTTCAGATTCATTATATCCATATATGATATAAACCCAATGATGCAAAATTATAACTTTAACTTACTAAATTTTGCTTTTAGCATGCTATGCAAAGGAGAGATAAATGTTTATAGAGACTTTTATATGAATCCACATAGTTGCTACTTTTTTTTTGCTTTTCATTTCTTCTTTTAAATCCAAATCACCATCTGATCGATTCTTTTCATCCCAAAAGACTTTCTCTAGTATTGTTTTAAAAATAGGTCAATTAGCAACAGAGTGTTTGAAAGTGTCTCTATTTCACCTTCAGAGGTGGAGGAAATTCTACTGACTATGACCATTTTTTTGTTAGTGGTATTTTTTCACCTTTTATTACTTTGAATTTGTCTTCCCAGTGCCTTGGCCTCCATTATTTCAGATGAGAAGTTAGTCATCAACCAAAGCATTGTTCCTATAATTTTTCTCTCACTATTGTTTAGATTTTTCTGTTTAGTTACAAGAGATTGATTGTGGTTCTCTTTGTAGTTATTCTACTTTGGATTTGTAGAACCTCTTAGATATCGGGGTTAATGTTTTTCATCAAATTTGGGAAGCTTGGGCCATGTTTTCTTTGAATAGTTTTTGCTCCTTTCTTTGCATTTCACTTCTCCCTTTGGGAGTCATGTTGTGCCTGTTGGAATTCTGAAGCTCTCCATTTTACTTCTCTTCTTTCTCTGTTTTTCAGATTGTATTATTTCTCATGCTTTCCAAGCTTATGGATTCTTTCATTTGTTTTCTCAGATCTACTGTTGAGTCTCCAGTGAAGATTTCATTTTCTTTTCTTTATTTTCTTTTTTTAAAATTTTTTGGTACCAGGGAATGAACCCAGGGTCACTTACCCACTGAGCCATGTCCCCACCCCTTTTTGAGTATTTTATTTAGAGGCAAGGTCTCACTGAGTGGCTTAGCACCTCACAATGTTGCTGAGGTTGGCTTTGAACTAATGATTCTTGTGCCTCAGCCTCCTAAGCCACTGAAGATTTCATTTTCTCATTGTACTTTTCATCCCCAGCATTTGCATATGGTTCTTTATAAATTTTTATTGTTGTTGAGAATCACTGTTTATGTGCTTGTTGTTGTCATATGTTTCTTTGATTTTAAAAGGATGGTTTCCCTTAGTTCTTTTAACGTATTTGTAAAAACTGCTTTGAAGCTTCAACCACTAAATCCAACATCTGGGGACAATCAGAGTTCTGACTGCTTCCTTTGTTTTGAAAGCATGGGTCATGATTTTCTATTTCTTAACAATTTTTAAGTGGATGTGTTATATAATATATTGCAGCAAAACTGGATCCTGATTCCTAGCCTTCCCTACCCAGAGTGTTTTGTTATTTTTATTTATTGTTTATCTTTTGGTCTCTTTGTTTAGTGAACTGACTAGGCTACCCTATGAAGTCTATTTTTCCACTGTGTAGTACACAGTTACCAATGTATCTGTTTTGTTTTGTTTTCTTTATTTTATATTCTTCTGTTAATTCTTTCTTTCTTTCTTTCTTTCTTTCTTTCTTTCTTTCTTTCTTTCTGTACTTGGGATTGAACGCAAGGGCACTCAACCATTCAGCCATATCCCTACCCCTATTTTGTATTTTATTTAGAGACAGGGTCTCACGAATTGCTTAGCTTCACTATTGCTGAAACTGGCTTTGAACTTTCCATCCTCCTGTCCCAGCCTCCCAAGTTGCTGGCATTACAGGTATGTGCCACTGCACCTAACTTTTGTTTTAATTTCTAAGCCTAATTTCCTATAGGTTACCCTGGGTCTCTGTAGTTATGTTGTCAGGCAAGGATTAAAGAGTTGTCCTCAAACACCATGAAGCAGTCCCCTTCTGATAGCTTTGTATATGGGAAGGGGAGCTCACTCAAACTTTAGACCACTTTCCAACATATCTGGTATTTGATTTCTATGGGCAACTTATGTGTTCCTTCTGCTTGTATTTGTAGCCTTGTGGTCAACCAGGAGTGCAGGGCTGACTTGACCCTCTTACAGGTTATTCTGTACACCATGTAGATTTATGCTTGCCTGCCTCTGACCATAACCTCTGATTGTCAATGGTCCTTCCCTGTAGAATCTGAGACTGTCACGTCTACCAAAAGTATCCCTTGATGAGGACATTACCCAACATTGCTAGTCAAGTGAATCTCTACCCAGGGCAGAGATGCTGCTGGTCCTCAGCACTGGCCATAACCTGGAAAAGCCATGTTGACTGGGTTGTGGGTGGGTGTCAGAATCACAGACTCCCAGGATTCTTAACCAATTTCAGTAATTTTACAAGAATATGTGCTTCTCAATTGTTGTCTACCTTTTTCAATTTTACCATGAGGATAGTTGTTTTTGTCCATTTTGATCAAATATGTGTGTGTGTGCGTGTGTGTGTGTATATAATATTTGCAGATCTGTTTTCTTTGCCATAGCGGAAGTCAATATGTTTTGCATAAGAGTTTTCTCAGACATTTATTTGTATAGATTTGGGTAATGTTTCCTCCAAATCTGTAAGATATTTGTCATCACAGCTCTCTAAACTTGTAAATCAACCTTTAGTTCCATGTGGCTTTGGGAAAGATACTGCCCTCATTTTTTTAGTTGGCACGAACTTACCTACGAGCTACTCATGCTTAGATTTCAACATCTTACCTTTGACTCGGAAGTGAATCATAAACTCATATTTGTCAAGTAGAATAAAGTCAAATTGCATTTCCCAATCCAAGTTTCTCTAAAAATTCATTGATTAAATTTAGGAGAATCATCCCCTACACAATGCTGAAATTGTCACATGAACTGGGTGCCAGGATTGCATGGAATAAGGTACAGTGAAAAGAATCTAAGGAAATGTACATTGTGGTCCTTTAAGATCTGAAAGCTGCAATTCAAGGGCTGTTAAGACCTTCAGCTGGTGATAATTGGATTTGTAAGACAGTGCAACATGTGATAAAAATGCTCCTGTTGGATGGGATCCCAGTTTTCTTCTATCCTTCCTATTAATGTGATAAATGTTGCTGTCTCAGCTGATAGGGCCATGTTGGATAATCAGATTGGAATCAAGTTTGAGTTTCTCAGGCTGGCTCCATGTGAAGCTCATGGGAAAACTTTTTAAAAAGTACTATAGAGAATAAAAAGGGACTTGAATTAGCAGAGGGGTGTTTATACTTTTATCAGGAAGCTCTGTGGTACAGAGACTAATTAACTATAGACCCTGTTCACGTGCTGTTCCTCTGCATGCCATGTCCCATGGGAGACGATGGGGTGTTATTGCCACTGTTACTGGGCACATAACATGGTGGAACTTGGGCAGCAAACAACAGCTGATGTGGGTGTTGGACCAGGGAGGAGCCAAAACAATGTTGGAAAATTAAACCATTTTTAATTAAAGCTGATGGCAAACAAATACAAGTAATATAGCAGTACAGCTGGGAAACACGAGTACAATTTGAAGCTGAACAACTGCGAAATTGGGTCCTCTGGTCACAGCTGTGCCTTCAAGAAGGACAGAAACCCTGGCAAAGGTGTTGCCCTGACTGGAGGGCCAACAGGGCAAGGATGAGCAGCCAGAGTGGCTTGTTCTAATGATTGTTTCTGAAAAACTTGGCCCCACACAATGACAAGTTTCTTCTGTATTACAAGACTCCAGGGGTTTACTCACCAACAGCATCCTATAGACTTCTATAGGACTTTTCCTGAAGAGTATAGTATCATCCAGGCACCAGAAATGAAGGGGAGAGGCAGAGGGAAGGGAGGAGTAAGGCATAAGATTTGTATGTTTCTAAGAAATGTTTGATCTGTTTCTCAGACACCTTTAGGCAGTACACCTCACTGTCCATTTGGCCCCTTGGTCAGCTCCTACCACTCTACTCCTAATCATTCAGTCTTGAAAGCCCTGTGTAAGGCACACATAGGGTTGCTCCCTCCCCTTTAGAGGATACTCTGATATATTCTGGCTTCACTTATGCTGAAATGGGTGTATTTCAGACTCTCTTGAATTTGTCAGCTTCTGACTCAATCACATCCTTGACCTCTGAGGTATGTGACTATCACTTCCTTTTGAATATTTGCTTTAAGCTTCTTTCTCACTTGTCTGTCAAATTCAGCTGATCTTTTAGAAGGTTAGAAATACGCACCCAACAATGTATACTGAGCATCACCTGTATGTGAAGATGGGCTAGACTATGCTATGAAACTAAATAAACCCTGAGAGTTTAGAAACCTAATAAAATAAACCTGATTTTTACTCCCTTTACTGCTTGGATCACGTTGCTCAGATATGCAGTGTGCCTGTCTACTCACCAGTGACTCCACAGCGGGACCTCCTTCAGCTCTTGATATACCACCTTGGAAACCACAGATGACATACCACATACCACATACCACATTGAGCCACAGATGGGAGGGAGAAAGGCAAGGAGACTGAAGGGTAGGACAGGTTGAATTGAGCAGGACATTTTATGGCTAGGTCTAGGTGTGGCCTCTTTCCCCATACTCCTTTGTCATTCACCTATTGTCAGCCTCACTGTAAAGGAAGTGCAAATGGAGTCTTGCTCTGTGATCAGGATTTGGTGAGCAGGGTTCCAGCTTCTACAGCTGTCAGAATCACTACATCCAATTATTGAAGTCTTAGTGCCTAGCCTGACGTTATCCTTGGGAGCAAGTTAGTAATTTTTCTATCTGCACATAAAATTATGTAAGTCACTTCTTTTCAAAGTGTGGTTCTGGGTCCCACAATGAAAATCAGTTAGAAAATTGTTACAGATAAACATGTTCAGGCCCCATTGCTGGTACGGTGAATTCTTGGGGTGGAGCCAAGCAAGAATACTGTACTTTAATAAGCCCCCTGATGCTCCCTAAAGGTTGAAAGCCACTGTCCTAGACCAGAAATTCTAATGGATACCCATTGGTATCATGTGGGGAAAGTTTGAAAAAGAACTGACAGCTAGATTCACACTCAGGAGATTCTGATTGAACTGGGCATGTGACCTGAGCTAAGGTTGAGAACCTTGAATTGCCCTAGAAATGATTTTTGAGGAATGCCTTTCACCCCTCAAGTTCTCCATGAATATAGATTTCATGTGGTTCCAGTGGCACTTAATAATCACTCAAAGGCTATGGAAATGATGGATTTTCACGTCATAAGTACTTCCCTTTCAGTTAGAAGCACAATCCAGCTTTGCATAAAGTACAGACAAAATAGAGATTTAGGAACCTTGGAAATAGAATACTGATTCTGTCATTGACTCATCATGTGGCCTTGGGCAAGCCAATTGATTTCCTTGTGTCTGTTAAGAGGGGAGTAGCAGCACTTGCCCACAGATGTTGCCAGCATTATCTAATTAATGAGCAGAGTGTGTTTGGAAAATACAAAGTACTGTAGAAATGCTAATCATTATGATGAATGCAGAGCATTTTACAGATACAAAAGTGCTGTGTATGTGCTCATAATTATTATAATTATTGCTAATACCAATAATATTGCTACTTCTAATACATTTCCCTTGCAGTGAGAGCAAGTGTGTCGTTTGGATTAACATCTTGCCCCACATTATCAGGAAGTCTTGCTAAGCAGCTGTTAAATGCCCATTGCTCTTTACCTCCCAGGAAAGTGTCATTCATCAGAAGAAAAAATAGTCATGTATGCAAACCCTTCTAGTGTCCACTTACATGAGACATCCCTGACTGTTAGGTCACTGCCAGTTCATGTCAGAGAAGCTCTTCTTTAGGTAAAGGAAGTACCCAGAATATAGAGGTCATCTGTTCTTTTGTATTTTCATCACAGGCATTTTTTTCCCTTCTACTTGTCTTTTATCTACACTAGCTTTGTCATCTGCTTTCATACGGGGCTAAATGTGCTGAAGAAAATCCTGTGTGTGTTGGTGTGTTACTCAGTTTGTGCTGACAATTCACAGATATTATCAGCAGCAATTGGTGTTGAGAACAAGACAATTATTTTTGCTGTGGCTTTGTGCTGTTCAGTTTTAACTTGGATTTTGATTAGGGGGAGGGCTCTTAAGGAAAGGAAATTGTTTCTCTTTTTATTTCTCAAGAAGGGAATGGCATTGAGGATTTGGAGATCAATTTGGATCATGCAGGCTAGAATCAAATAGAGTAAATGCATAATTTCCAGATATAGTTATCAATTAAAAGACCATTCTCCTTACTTTCATATCCATTCTGACTTTCGTTTCCTGGGCATAGGTCATACATCCCTGAATTGCTTAGATATTGTCCACATTCCTGCCTCCCAATTTATTCATAATAAAATTAGAGCAAAATTTACAAAGGAAAGCCATTCTGAGAATCATTCCATGACCTTGTGATAAAAAAAGATGAAATTGTCTGATTGTTCCTACACTAGACCCCTGCTATCATCGTTGTCCTCATCTGTCCTCACTACTTCAGAAACCCAGAAGACCATCCTCCTCATCCTCTGAGTGAGGCCACACATGATAACCAAAAGGTCAAGTTTCTTTGGTTTGGGGTGGTCCTAATGTCAACTTAATGTGTTAGTACAGATAGTCCTATGCTAATCTGAACATCTGATTGATAGAGAGGTCTTTAAAAAAATGAGAAAACAAAATAAATATCTTGTTATGCAGATCAGAACTACTGATTTATACTATAGTCCCTCTTACTAATTAACTTTTAAAGTTCTTGCAAAGCAGGCCTACATGCAACAAATTCCCTTGATTTTTGATTGCCTAAGAAAGTCTTTATTTCACTTTGAAAGGATCATTTGCTGAATGCAGCATTTGAGGTTCATGGTTCTTTGTTTTAACATTTTAAATAGTTCACTCCACTTTCTTCTAGTTTGCATGGGTTTCTGAAGGGATGTTCAATATAGTTTCCATCCTTGCTCTTCTGTAGATAAGGTCTCCCTCATACCCGCTTGACTTCTTTCAAATTATTTTGTTCTTGGTTTTCTGCAGTTTAAATATGATCGGTTTAGGTGTATGCCTCTTGGTAGTTATTCTACTTTGTGTTCTCTGAGGTTTCTGAATCTGTAGTTGATATCTCTTTCTTGTTTTACCACCACAGATATGTTATGCCTTTTGGAGTTGGTCCACAATTCTTGGATACTTTGGTCCTTGTTTCTTCCATTTTTTTCCCATTTGTATTTCAGTTTTGGAAGCTTCTACTGATATCTTTTCAAGTTTACTTATGTTTCCTTGGCCATATACAGTCTGTTAATCGATGGTTCTTCATTTCTGTCACAATATTTCTGATCTCTAGTATTTTCTTTTGATTATCTCTTAGGATTTCTGTCTTCCACTTACATTGCCCATTTGCTCTTGCATGGTGTCCACTTTTTCCATTGGAAATCCTTGGCATATTAATTACAGATGTTTTAAAATTCCAATCTGATCATTCCAAACATCTGCCACAACTAAATCTGATTCTGATGTTTGCTGTTTCTTCAAACTGGTTTTGTTTTTGTTTTTTATTTTTTTGTCTTCTAGTGTGCCTTGCACTTTTTTTTTAAAGTGAGATGTGATCTACTGTGTAAAAGGCATGACAATAAGTAGGTTTTTAGTTCAAGATTTTGTTGTACGGCTGTGGACTAATGTTATGGTTTGAATGTGAGGTGTTCCCCAAGAGCTCATGTGTGAGACAATGAAAGGAGGTTCAGAAGAGAAATTATTATGTTGCATTCTTAAACTAATCAGTGTATTAATCCCCAATGGGATTCACTGAGTGGTAACTGGAGGCAGGTGGGGTGTGGCTGGAGGAAGTGGTTCATTGGGGTTGTGGCTATGGTCTATATATTTTGTATCTGGTGAGTAGAGTCTCTCTCTGCTTTCTGATTATCATGTTAGCTGCTTCCCTCTGCCACACTGTTCTGCCATGATGTTCAGCCTCACCTTGAGCC
Organism: Glaucomys volans; assembly: GCA_020662805.1. NCBI lineage: Eukaryota > Metazoa > Chordata > Mammalia > Rodentia > Sciuridae > Glaucomys > Glaucomys volans. Next base: position 1,152,342 of record JAJEJO010000210.1, read on the forward strand.
CTGAGGAATGGAGCTGGCTGTCTATGGATTGAGACCTCTGAAACTATGAGCCTTCCAAATGAACTTTTCCTCCTTTACGGTTGTTCTGGTCAGGTCTTTTAGTCACAGCAGTGAAAAAGCTGACTGAAACAGTTAAGTTGTGTTTCTCTGCTGTAGCTGTGGTGGTTGGTGCTAAAATTTCCTTCGGTGTTTTTGTTTTTGTTTTTCCTTTTGTCTTATTCTGAAATAGCCCCTGAGATATACAGTTCTCTCATTTGCATCCTCCTGACGTGATGTGTCAGTAAGTTGCAAGGGGAGTGGATTAGGTGTTTACTAAGGTTGTTCTCCTGGCCTGTGACCTTCTTATATGTGTTCCAGTTTTGTTTTGCCCTCAGCCCCCAGGAGATACAGGGAGACTAAGAAGGGGCAGAAGTTGGGCATTTCCTTTTCCCCAGAGTACTTTAGATTCTGCTAAAATAACTTATTTTAAGGTCAGGCCTTGAGAAGGAGAACAGAGTGCCCTGGGCATTATTTAAAGAATGCTATGTTCCTTTCCTCTATTGGAACCTTAGGTGATTTTTTTCTGATCTTTACTGTGAGAACCTAGTAGGTCTTCTGGCAATATAGCTCCTGAAGTGTGGAGTCTCCCAAGTCTGAGTCTCTCCTGGTTTGTGCACACTGAACCTCCAGCAGTACATCAATTACAATTTAAGCCTTCCTATCCTGATACTGGTTCCCATGGAGAATTTATTCATTTATTTATTTTTATTCTTGTTTGCTACAGAGCTTCTGCTCCTGTATGTTGTGATTCTGTTTCCACCTACCTTACTTCTCAATCTTGGGTGGCAGCAGTTTTCCCAGTGGCCCCTCTGAGGGCTCTAAGTTGTTGATTTTCAGTTTGCTCAGCTTTTCTTGTTATGTTATTTGGAATGATGATTTCCAGGTCCTTTAGATGCAAGACTGAAAACTAGAAGTTGTTTACTCCAATAATTATCACCTCACAATTTCAGTGCATGTGGTCCATCAGGCAGAAAAATAATCACACAGACCCTTTACTGGTGAAAATATGGCAGGATAGAGTAAACATTAACTTACAGCTATTGCTGTCTGTTTGTACAGACTTTTAAAAAGAAAACAAATTTAAAACCATATAAAAGAGGGAGGATATGGTCAGAGAAGAGAGGGGGTATAAAATCAATTCTGCATATTATTCATGGGGAAAGAATAATCAGCAAATTCATTACAAATCCTTATGTTGATATAGAAAAGTCTTATTTATGAGGCACCAGCAGTGTTCCACATGAATGAGTTTGTCATATAACTGAGCTATCATCCTTTAAATTGAACTTAAAACATTACAATCCTTTTTGATAGAGTTCTTTCTCTAAAATATATTATTGTCCTGTCTTATTGAGCAAAGCATAGAGAATATCATTTATCTTATTTTGTTGCTCGGGTCATTATTGTAAACATCAGTCACACAGCAACTCTGTCATAATGTGGAGCAGCTCTCAAGGGCTCTAAGGTGACCTGGACCATGTGCACTGAAACACACTGGCTGCCTAGGTGCCTCATGCTTCTCATTCCCACTCCTTCTATCCAACCATTCTTAAAGTCCCTGCCCATCCCAACTACTCCACCAAAAATAAAATCAAGTATATTTCATTTATACAAAAGTTAGTTGGCTTATTTCTTAAAATCATCTTACATATCATTTCATGATATACACACAATATAAAAAAAAAGCTCAATAGGACAGGGGGAATTGAACCAAAACTATTGTTTGATTAATTTACAATAGGAGTTCATGCACAAAAGTAAAGTTCTGGTCTATAAACCAAAAACAAAAAAAAAAAAAAAAAAAAAACAAAAACAAAAACAAAAAATCATTGTATAATATGATAGTGTACTGTGGAATATTGTGTAGGAAGGTAAACTAAGGCAAGGAGGTAAAAAACGCCAAAGGTAGGGTTGGTCAGGAAGTCTTGCTAAAATTGTATTGAAGTAGAGATCAGAAGTAAGTGAAGAAACAAACCATTCGGATACTGAGGGGTAAGAAGAAAATACAGCCTATGCAAGAGTCCTGCTGCAGAGTATGTTTGGGCCAGGAAAAATATAAAAAGAAAATGTGGTTTGGGAAAAGTATAAGGAATCCTTGAATTAGTCACCTACTGGCTACAACAGTGCTGAATAAAATGTTCCTGGATAAAAAATACCCTTTCTCTTACTTTTGGATTTGTGGATTGACTCTGATGTCTATATATTACAAACTGAGCTCAAACCTCTTCATATGAGGTTATTCTGGGGCCCAGGCTGAAGAGACAGCTTCTACGAAACCCAAATGTTCTTTTGGTGGAACACCAGAGTACAAAATGACTGTCTCACCACCATACACATTGGAAGCCTCAAGCCTGCTTAGATCTTACTTACAAACATCTTTCAGGCCAAAGCAGGTTACAGGCTCAAACCTCGAATAGAGATAGGAAAATATACCCTGCCCATGTTGGGAAGGAAAGGAATAAAACCAATAATTCCTGCCACCACACCATACCTTTTACTCTGTTTTAAAGACTTTAACTTTAACTTTTACTCTTTTTATAAAAAGAAGTCAGTCATTGGAGAATATTGAAACAAAGATTGACTTGTTCTGACATGAAATTGGAAAAGAGCAACTCAGAGGACATGAGAAGTGTAGATTCTCAGTGTCAAGTTTGAAGGAGATTGCTGCCATATTCCAGTGGAGAAATGATGATGCCTGGGACCATGATATACAAGGGAGGATGGTGGGAAATAGTAATTTTCTGGATCTATGTTACAGGTAGAAATATCAGACCTGGTTTGGAGATTGGATATTGTATATGAGATAAAGAGAGGGACCAAGGATAACTCTAAGACATTTGTTTGGAGGACCTGAAACGATGAGGAGGGAAGACTGGACAAAGAAAAAACTTAAGAAATCTGGGGTATAAACAATTACATATATGAATCATCACTCAGCCAGGAAGGTGCAGTTTGGATATAGGGTTGAAGCAAAGTTTATAGTAGACTTAAACATGTATGTGTCCTTGATATTAAAAATAATGTTTTATTTACAGTCCAAGAGAATTGGTTCTATAATTTCTTATGTGCACAGAATCTTTATTATGACTACAATCCATATTGAAACTGCTCTCATCAAAGTTCCTAAACTCTGCACACATTTCACGTGTGTTCTCTCCAGTTGATTTCACTGCTGCTTTCAGTTTTCCACCAGTTGACCTGTACTGAAGCCCTCTCCTACTTGACTTCCGCTGCGTTGCCCCTCTTGCCCAGTTTGCCTCATGCTACTCCAGCTATTCTGACCTTGTCTGCTTGTCAGCACCTTCCCCACTAAGCTAACCCCTTCCATGCTGGATCTGTCCCTGGTCCAGAACACTCAACCTCCTCTGTAGGAAGTCTCTTCCATTGTCTGGATTTTCCCTGATGCTTCCATGCAAGGACTTCCCACCAACTCTCACTCTGACCCTTCTCTTAAAAGTCATGAGAGCACCATGTTTCTCGCTACATTTTGGACATGTCCAGATCAACATATCAGAAATGAAATACCCATTGGTGATGAGAGAGGTAGAGGTCATTGCACTTTGGAGTCTAGTGGTGGGGATCTTCTGGTGCTGTGCTCACTGAGTTTACACCCCAGTACTCTCCATCTCTAAGATGACTTATTATGATCCCAAGTCCTCCTTTCCTTGTTGTTTTTATTTATTTGCTCATAATTTAAGACATCTGATTGAAATGGTATCTTCACTAACAAGCTCCCCAAATTCACAGCTATGATACAGATACTTATGCCAACATCCTATTCACATGTCTCATCATATGTTGATATTGTTTGTGCTTTTTTGTCTCCCGTTCTAAATTAAACTTTTTGGGACAGATGTAGGCATTTATCAATGCATCCCAAGTATTAAGGTCAGTGCATGGAACTTAGTAGAATCTCAGTAAAACATTTTGTAAGTTAGCAGAAATGTCATTTGATCAATGATTCCAACTAGAGGTAAGTATGGCCCACACACAACCATAGAGACATAGTCTTCTAAATTCCCTGGCTTCACCTCTCGAATTCATAATAACTTTGATCCATTCACAAGCATTTTCTTCTTACCCACTATGTACAGACAATGAGAGTGTGCTCATGGCTGCAGGCAAGTAGCACTGGATGATTTACATGAGTTCTGACAACTCCTCAGAAAGAGAAAGTAGCATAATCATCCCTGGCTAGATGATGAGTGTGCCTCATGTTATTTCCAGGCAACGTAAGGTTTTATTTTTGTCGTGCACCAAATGGACCTGGTGTCAGGCAGTCAAATATCTGGCAACCTGCCTAGCTGAAGAGATAACGTAAGTGGTGAATAGAACATTATTGTGTGATAATGATTTCCAGCAGCTATTGAAGATAAATTCCAATGCAAAGTGGAAAGCTTTATTTCCAAGGGAGGAATTATCGATCTGTGGCCACTGTAAATAAAAGTTGCAGGTATAGAGACAAGTTCAGTCCTGTCACTTCCATGAGGATCTGTCTATCAGAGATTACTGCCTCCTGAAGTCAAAAGAAGCCTCTGTTGTTATGAGCAGAGTGATGTTTCCTCTGATGCCATTGTCTTCTTGCAAGAATGTGTCATGTGGATCAAATCAGCATGGTTAGGTTCCACCTTAGAACAATTACAAATATAGCTCCTAAATGTGAACTCAGAGTTCTCTGCAGATTCACTAATAAGCCACAGTCCCTAGGCTCTTGCTTGATTCTTTCAAAATAAGTTTTATGAGTCAGAGAGGTTAGCAGCCTGGATTACTGGATTTGTTTTATAGACTTAATGGTTAGTTAAAACAGGCATCTCTTATTCTTTAGGTACAGTGTGAGACTGAGTGTGTGATTACTCTTCATTAGCTTTCAAAGAACCAGTCATTACAGCCTGTCTGGCTCATAGAATATTCAGTTTAAGAAAGACCTTAAGGATCATCTCATCTAATCCTTTTATTTTTTGGCAAAGAAACAATGACCCAGAAATAAATAACATGTACAAGGTACATGTTAACTTGGGTATTTTTTCAAGGCATTATCAAAATGCATGAGTCTTTTTAACCTTACTTGAATTCTGGTGATTGTATTAATGCAAAGATGTATCTTTGGGTAGCACTAATTAATTCCAGAAGAAGAAAATCTTCACTGAAACCTTACAAAGGCTTAAGGGTCTGGAGAGTGCTAACTCTTTCCTATTTCAGGCACATATATTTATAGTCCTTCCTGGATAAATAAAGACTATATAGTGCTCTCATCTTCCCCTTCTTACCCAGAGATCAACTATTAGGTCCTAAACCTGAATTGCATCACTAAGACTTGCTTAACAACCAAGTCTCAGGAGGATCCTGAACTTCGACATGACTAATTTCAGTACCTTTACCAAATAGGTCTATGCACATTGCACATTAGTGAAGAGTACTGGCAGAGTGCTGGAGATCTGTGGCTTGAAGATGAGCCTGTCAGAAGAATGCTCAAATGGGCTCTGGATGATGGTAAATAGGTTTCCATCTAATTCAGAAGGTCTTGGTTAACCCCCAGCAATAGCTGAACAGTAATGCTGACCTGTTGCTATTGTCTTGACACCTAGTTTTGAACAGCATCCAAAGGTCGAGAGTTTAGGGACAAAGGAATCTGGAGAGATGGGCAGATTCTTTTTTTCTTCCTTTGCAGTCTGAGAGAATTGACCCCACTGATCCCCAATGAATTGCTTCCCAATTTAACTGCAGCATGGCTGGATGCTTTGATGAAGGCTTCTGTCATTTCTTTAGTTGATGATTCTAATTTTTTCAGATTTTGGCCTACTTATTAATCTCCATGTTGATTAGAATATGTTCTCCTTACAGCAGACAGATTATCTATGTATACACACCCGATACAGGCATTCTGTCTATAAAGAGATATTGCCATTAGCAGCACTTTTCTGATCCTCCAGCATCTTGACTATAGGCAGTTTCAAAACTGTTCATGCCCATATTTCTGATGTTTTTCTTTCCACAGTTTCTGTTTTTCATTAACAAAAATGTCTGGTTTTATGTTATTGTTTGCTTTTAGAGATCTGAGAGGACTGTTGATGGAGAGAAACCTGAAATGCCTCTTTCTAATAGAGCTTAAATGAGACTGATGTTTGGGCTTTCTTAGATGCTTGTGCTAATCTATAAGAAACTATATATATGATTACACCACAACAGAGTTCCCTCCTTTCCTTACCTCTGTAGCCTCATCTATACCAGTCATTTGGCAGTTAATTATATATTGCCTTGTGGCATTACAATTTAATGTTTTATGTATTTATATTATCTGTGCAAGTGAACTCAGATCCTTGAGGGAGAGAATTGAGTATTATGCTTCTTTGTTTCCCCTAACACCTAGCAGAACGCTGTATGCACAGTCGGCTGTCAAACAATATTTGCTGAATGATCTACCACACAGAATTTCTTAATGCTTCTGCATAATGGTCCCAGAGAGAATGTTGCATAAAAATAGACAATCTTCTTCCCAGTATTAAAATATTTGGTGAAATGCCACAATAGTGATGTTTCAAAGGTTTGCAAATTAAATGTTTCAGGGAGTGTAAATGGACTATTGTTTTGTGTGTATGTGTGTGTGGGTGTGTGTGTTGTGCATGCTCACATGCATGCATAACATTTTCGTGTGCATGTATTCAAAGGTCTATCCCTTTCATCTCTAATTTTTGGAACCATAATCAATCGCTCTAAAAGGATGGGGAACACTGCCTGGGTAATGGATGTCTTGCTATGGCTGGCAAGGCAGTAATGCCTCAACTGGAAGATCATTAAATCCCAGATTTCAGCCTGTCTTTCTGCCACCTATCATCAGCAGCAAATCTGCTTTAACAGCCAAGAATTCCCTTATCTCTCAGTGGCTATGGACCGTGTGCTGCTGCTCTCTGTAGATGGGAGATAGAGCTGCATCATTACCCGGGGGTGACAAGGATATAATTTACAGGCTCAATCAGTTCTAGTTACCATGTAATTACAGAGTTATTACATGGTCATTTGTTCCTGATGGACACCAGCAATCTCTTATCCTGTTCTACTGTGGTCTGTTTCTTGTCTTATGCTACTAAAGATTTTTAGTCTTTTCTGCATAGAGTGTTAAATGGTATACTGGGGAGGAAGGACAGAATGATTTGGGATAAGATGCTGATTATGTTGCAATGCTATTTGTTCTCCTCAATTGGCCTGGTGATAATAACAGAATCCCATGGTTTTCCTCCCCTAGGCTCCAAGTTCACATTTTCTCCATAAGAGAGGATGGAGACAATATCTTGCTTGGCAGCATGGGGGAAATTGGGTGTAAGAAATATTCTGACCCATCCCACCCAGAGCGGAGATGATAATATCAACCCCAAGATTATGTCACTGCCTCTTATAATTTGAAGCTTGTGTTAACACAGTGCCTTTTGGAAGAAAAATTCCTTTTCATAATGAAAAAGAAGAGGAAAGCATTTAAACGTGTAATTCAGTATCATGGAGAAATTATGAGAAGGTTCAGGACTTGCCCACCGTCACTAAGTGAAGAGTGTGCCTGGAACTCAAATGATGCAGTTGGGGTCCTTCCTCTCTAACGTATTTAAATGAATTCTTATCATCAGGATTTTTGCACATTGTTAATAGTGAAGTACAACAAACCCTTTAAAGATATTTTGGTATTACCTCCCACTTGCTTGAATGACAGACTGCTCCTTAACACTTATCAATTATGAATTGATGATAAAGTGTGACCCAATTCACTTTCTGAGGATGTCAATATATGTGACCTCCTAACCTTTGGGGAAATGGACTGAATGTGACATTTTGGTTACAGTTATAAAATGTGACAGCCATATAGCAATGAGGGTGGAATATAGGAATCGGCGTAGACTTCAAACCAGGAGACCTGGGTCCTGGTCTCAGATTTCTCAATAAATAGAATGATTCAGAGGAGCCTACTATGCTTCCTGCTTAGGCCTCAGTTGCCTTCTCTGGACAATGGGTAGATGGACCCGACTGTTATTGATAGATGGACAGACTATTGCCATATGTTTATTTTGATAATCATCTATGTGTCCATCATTTAAGTAGACCTGCAGTGGAGAGTCAAAAAGCAACATGATGTCTTAAAGGCAGAGAAATACCAGGCCAAGGGATGATAATATCCAATGTTGATATCAGAAAGTTGCCCCACACAGGAGCCAGAAAGGCACTAGTTTGCACATCACATTTCATTTGATGGAGTAATATGAATTATTAACACACTCGCCCACTTTTCTCTCATCAAAACACCTAAATGATTTAATTAAAATTCTTTTATTTCTTTCGAATGACTTAAAAATGGCACTAATTATAATGTAACTGCTATGTAACTAGTATGTGCAGGTAATACTGTGATTATATATAGACAGCCATATGCTACCAGGCAGTTCCTTTCCATGTGATTAAACTGCTGAAGCAGATAACTCCATGTCCGTGCACAAAGTAATTGCACCAAACTAATTTGTGTTTGCAAACAGATCCCAAATTAACTATGTAAATAGACTGATCTGCAAACAAAATATTATGATGTGTGTGTGTGAGCACACACGGGGTGGAGTGGAAATGGCTTTCTGTCTACATGAATGATCTCAGAGAAGAACTGAACCTTGTCTGTGGCTCTGTTGCCTTTCTTGTTTTTTTGGTCTACTGAAATCCTGTCCTGTGTTAGTAATTCTAAGTCACTCTGTTTCAAACATAGATGACTGAAGGCAATCTGAATTTGTTTTCACTAGGGTGTGAGGGTTATTTTAATTGATCCACCTTTCTTGACCTCACTTGCTAATTTCATGCATTCCTTCACCAATGATGACTCCAAGATGGTCGACTGGATTTGCAATGAGGACTTTCTCCTTGTGGAGAAGTTAACATTGTGGAACTGAGGAGAACTCCATTCTCTGATTTGCCAACTTAGAAAGCACTGAGAACCATTTGGTCTTTTGAGTGAAATGGCTCTTTGCACTGTGGTTCTGCCATGGGCAAGTTGCTTAACCTCTCAGAGCTTGGTTTCTTCCATTGTAAAGAAGGGGTAAACCTGGGCTTCCTTCCTCAGGCTGTGTAGAGGATTCAGTGAGTGAGGCATGTGTGTTCATTCACCACAGTGCCCGGCATTGTAATCAACTCTTGTTTCTGCTGCTGCTACACTTCACGTCTCTGGGGTTACAGTCATGCTAGCACATCTTCCTGTTCGCCCTTCAGGGGAGGCAACACTAATTTCAGTCAGGTTCCTGACATGGGAGATAAGCCTCAAAGAAAACCTACTTTGTCCAATCAAGGAGGGTCCTGAAGGGAAGCCCTGCATTCCTCTGCCTTCTCCTGTCTCTGCCTCCCTCCTATATTCAGCGTCTCCCTCTCTACAAGTCTGGAGCCTACAGACTCCACTAGACTGACCTCTTGTTCCCCCTTTTTCTGACATGCTTCTTGTTGTTTAAACCTTATTCTCTCATGACCCATTTGCCCAAGTATTGCTCTGTGTCTGAGCAGTTGTTTTGAGTGAGGGCATCAGAGGGTTACAACAGCTGTGGTGTTCTCCTCTGAGCACTGGCTGTAGCTAATCCCTGTGCCTAGAACACTATTCCTATGGAAAATCACAGAGTGTATGCCCTTTGCTCCTTTAGGTCTGTATTCAAACCTGACCTCTGAATCAGGCCTGTCCATCTAGCCAATTTCACAGCAACCTCTCCCAATCCCAGCTGCACTCTCCATTCTTCTCACCCAGCCCTGATTTTCCTGCTGTTCATAACCATCATTGTCTTGTGATATTTTGTGCATTTTGCTTATGCATTGTTTTCCACATTTCTCCCCATTTGGTTGTAAACCCTTTGAAAGCAAGACTTTCTGTGTATCATCCATTATTTTGTGTTGAAGGTCTCAGCCCATGACTCACACTAGGAAGGGTCCTCATAAATTTTAATCACAGATTTCCCTTCTGTGTTCCTATACTTATAGTCAGAAGACAGATGGAGTGAGAAAGATCTTGGGACCAGAACCTTAGTAGAGGCTATTGGAGGAAATAAAACTAAGGGATGCAGTGGATCTAGGAACTTTGTGTACAGGGAGTCCCCATGGGGGCCTCTAGTGATGGAAAGAGCACATCAACAGTGGGGTAGGGACATCAGCATTGTGAACCACTCTACACTCTTATTGCATATGTGACCTAGTGAATCATTTCTTCCTTCTGGGGCTAAGTTTCCTTGTCTATATATAGTGATGAGACAAACTTGTGAAAATAATTTATAAAACATATATCACTGTTTTAATATTGGTAATTTGTGATGATTTCTGTCTGCATCTTAGTTCACCTGTCTGCAAAATGGGTCATAGCAGGAATGACCACTAATTAGAACGAAGATTTAATGGGAAGGAAATTATTTTGGAAGGATTGTAAATCACCATTTTCACTTGTGTATTGGTTTCATAAGCTCGCAAGTCTTGAGAGCATTGGTGAATGGCTTAAAAGTCCAGAAACAGACTCAGTATCTCCAAAGAGTAAAGCCAAAGGAGTAATTAGCATGGGAATTGAATGCACCAAGAAATAGACCAGTCTGGGCAATGCATTTTAACAGGAAGGCTTTAGTTTTCCTCATCATGCTTGGAGGTAATAACCCAGGATTAGGAATAGCTCCAGTACACTAAATGCTGTGGATATTGATCAGAACAAACAACTGGCCCCAGGTGCTGGCATTGTCTTTTCCCAGCAGGCCTCCCAGTGAGCTTTTCTGTGTATACTGAGTTGTCTGCCTCCCCACCCCTGTCCCACCCTGGCTCCAGACCCCAAGGTATAAAACAGGCAACAGTGCAGACAGAGGCAGCCAGCCCATCCTAAACCTCTGCACATTATCATTTAAGAACAAAGTTTCCTGAGGTCACCTCTTCTTCAGCCTCTTTAGGAATCATTTCTTCTGTCAATAGTTCACCTAATTAACTTATTCTTGAGGGAGAAAAGCAGATATCTATGCATATCTATGCATATGCTCTGGTTCAGATTTGGCTTCATATTTAAACTCCCTGCTAGCTAGCAGTATGAATGTGAGCACATCAGTTGAGCACATGATTTCTTTATTGGTATTAAAATGGGGGTAATAACCCCATAGTTGTTATGATATTAAATTTGTTTATACATGTGGAATATATGGCACTATTCCTGTCCTATATTAGGCATCTGGTAAATGTTAGGCTTGCTCTTCTGTTCTTTAAAACAAAATCCAAAACAAAAAAAAACAACAAAAAAATGACAACATGCTGGAATCTTCCATATCCAGCATTTAAAATAAGAAAAGTGTTGCAGTTACATATATCTAGATTGGAGCTTTTCTTTGTGTGAAATGCACACATCATCCTTATTTCTTTGTTATTTTTGTTCTACCTTGATTCTTAATTGTGTGTGTGTGAGTATGTGTGTGAGGGTGTTTGTGTGTGAGTGTGAGACTGAAAGAGAAAGAGCCTGTTGTTTGGGCCACATCATTTTTTTGTTGTTGTTTAGCTTTTATTTTTTGTTTCAATGCATAAGCAAGGGGATGAGAGAAACTAGGTGGAGCCAGGTGGAACTGAAGAGGAGATGTGGAAATGAAGGATAGACTCACTCTGCAGTGCTGATGGCAAAAGACTTCTGTTCATTAAATTCCCTCAAATATATTCAGAATAACCTTAAGCATATTTAGACAGTCATACATTTTATTTTTGTCTCTGGGTATTAATGTGCTGACTTGTGGGATTATTAAACTATAATTCCCTAAGATATATTTCTGTCGCTCAGTTAGTATGAACGTGCAATTGCTAGCAAACCCAAGATTTAGGAGTGTTGCAGAAGAGAAAGGGTGCAGCAGAAGAAGGAATATATTGATGTCAAGGTCTAGAGCATATACTCTCCAATTCTCTGGAATCCCTGGACAATCTTGAGTGACAGTGGATTGACTATGGGATTTTAAAATGCAAAATAGAGGCTCAATCCTAACTCTCCCATTTACTTTATTTTTTAAATTTTTTTTTTTTTTATTTTGAGACAGGGTCTTGCTAAGTTGCTGAAGCTGGATTTGAACTCACGATCCTCCTCCCTCAGCTCCCGAGCAGCTGGGATTACCAGCATATGCCACACTATGCCTGGCTCCCATTTACTATTAATATGACTTTGGACAAGTCATTGAACCACTCTGAGCCTTAAATTCTTCATCTGTAAAGTGGGGAGAATATCTGTCATGTTGTGAAGATTAAGTTATGGATATTTGCAGATTAATGAACTGCAAAGCACTATTATCATGTTACTTGTTAGTCATTCTGAATTATCACGCAGGATTTCCAATCAGAAAATAAGTACCAGGATTGTAACCTAATTATTATGAAAACTGTTCTTTTGGCAAACCTCTTCAGTTCATAGTAGTGCAATGTTTGAAGTGCTGGTAAGTGGTAGATTGCTCAAAATGTGATTTTTCTCTTACACTTCAAATGGCAGGTATGCACCTGTATGTTTTACTGTAGATCCAAAATGAAGAATCCAATTGTGTCAGAATTTAGAATGGTTCACCTTGACCTTAGATTTTGAATAGCACACTACTCTTTTTTTTGTTCAGCAGGAGAGAGCCATGGCCCATGCACTCTCTGGAACAAATATGGCCTCTATAGCTAGAAACATCCAAGGGTACTTAAATTTCCTGCTGGCCAATCATCCTTCTTCAGGGGGGTCCAGATATCTCTCATTGTGTTGCTTTATTTTGAGAAGAAAAACTTGACCTAAAAAAAAAAAATCTGATGTGAACACCAACCAACCTTTTCCTTGTCCCAAGTGCTGGAATGTCCCAGAGCACTATCCTCTCCATGGATACTTTTAATGTTGTGCTGGACACCTTCAAAGAAAAGTTTGCTAGATCTCACCATGGGTACTTCCATTGTCCACACCTAGTAAAATATTTTCCTGTCCTAAACAAAGAGCCTTTGAGCATATCTTTGAAGCACTAAATAAATTCTGCCTATAGAAGTTGACAGATTTTGGGGTAGGAAGCACCTGTTCATTGTCTTATATCACACTATATTATCTATAATATAAGACAGGGCAACACATGACCTTGGCACCATCCCACAGATTGCATACTAGATCGTG
>JAJEJO010000210.1:1165603-1198824 GCA_020662805.1 Glaucomys volans
TAACACTCCATAATCTTTCAGTACATCAATTATCTATGTCATGTCAGCCTTGACATTAAATATGATATCCATCATCTCCACAGGGATGAAGTCCATGTCTTATTGTTCACTTTATATCCCTATGCCAGGATTCTGTCTGGCATTTAAAATAAATATTTTTGAGCCATATTAATTCACTGATCTTATTCATCATACACTGTTGATTTATAATTCTATTTAAGTAAGTGGAAGTAGGAAGAGGCCTAGATTAAGTAGAGGAGCTCTACATGCATGGGCTGCTCTTAGAATATTATGGCATAAAAGAAGAATCTAGGAATTATATTACTCTATTATGTAGGGTGTGGTTGAAAAATATTTCTTTGTGGTAGTAGCTGAGGAATTCTGTACTCAGTCTGAAGTTCTTGCTTCTTCTTGGCTTTGGTTTGTATCTGCTCAAGACTCCTACATGACCACTAAGGATCTGAGTTTGATTTTAAGATCTGACCAAATTCTTCCTCCTCCAATCCATATGGATTCTGATTAATTTCTTTGCCAAAAGCAAAAGGAACAATCCTAACCACATGTCACTTAACAAAGGACTCTGAAATAAAAATGATGCACATTTCGACAAAGATAAGGGAGGGTGCTTTTGCTTAACCAACAAGATCTCGCCAAGTGGTTCCCTGGACCCTCTGTCACTGTACAGTTATTGAAATTGAGTTCACACCAAAGCAAGAGACTCAGGAACACCTGTGACCCTAAATAGAGCCACAGACCCTGACTCAGGCAAATTTCACAGTTTGTTGATTTGAGTTCACTTATAGCTTCTGCAATATTGAAAAATGGTCACCCATTGTGTCCCTTGGCCACTACTTGTGGGTCATTTCAGAGATTAGATTCAATTATTCTCCTCATAGCCAGATGGTGGTGGGGGGGAAGCAGTCATAGCCTCAGACACTCAGATTAAGTTTGGGATTACTGTTCTCCTGGAAGTATCAATTGTTGTCTAGGCAGGCAGTGGGTGGGTGGGGGAGTCAAGATTAAAATTCACCATAAGAATCTGAAGAAGTTCTGGTCTAGTGAAATATGTATCGCCTGGCCAGTGTCCCTTTTTTTTTTTTTTGTAAAGTACCATTCTCCTGGTTAAAGAAGACCCAATCTTAATAACATAAGTGAGATTTCTGCTATCCCACCAGTTTAAAAAGGGAGATGTCAGGATTGGGTATGTAGCTGAGTGGTAGAGCACTTACATAGCTTGCATGAGGTCCTGAACTCAATCCCCAGTCCTGAACAAAAAAATAAATAAAAATAAAAATAAAAAAGTCAGATATCAACTCTGTGTGTGTGTGTTTGTGTGTGTGTGTGTGTGTGTGTGTGTGTGTGTATTAGCATTGGAACACTGAAGTGGTTCTTAGGTTCTACTGACCATGAGATTGCAGTAGAGTTTATTATCACTCAATCTCACAGTGTCAGCCAATAGCAAGTATCAATTGATAACTTTGTTTATGTGACCCCTTCAAGAAAATAAAAGGAATTTGAGTAACCAGGTATAACTTAGTGCTATAGTATGTGGGAATCAGGATAGATGAAACACTTTATATTTCAGAATTGGGAGTTCTGAGGCCAAAAGAAATATGAATTGTAGAACTCCATTGGCCTGTCAGTTCAAGGGAGGTACTTCTTTTGAATAAGGGATATAGTAGTGTCTCTTTATACATCTTCTCATGGATGAAATATTTCCTTATTTCTGTGTTCCTGTGGTGAGCCACATCTATGAGAGGAGGTGAACATACAGAACACAAAGGCTGAGAAACGAGAAGGAACAAAGCTGTCCTATTTGTTGCTATGGGTGTGTCTTTGGACCCAAGAGGAAATCAGCCACAGGACTGAATTCTAGCCGGTGCCAGTCCTTGGCCACCATATTATTCCAGAGAAGCCCCTGCTGTCTTATAGCATGCCTCCTTGGAATACTGCCCAGGAAAGGAGACTGAAGTGGGTGAAGAGAAAAGATGGTTCTCATTTCACAGTGATGGCTTTAGGATTTCTTCTCAGGTTGTCTGTTGCATTCTGCTTGTTGCTGTGATGTGCAGCTACACATCTGTTGGGTATTCATCAAAGGGTTAAATGCAGGCTGGTCTGTGAGGCAGTTGAGATATACAGGCAGCCTAGCAAAAGGTGATATTGGGAAGGAAGAGAAACAGAAAAGGAAGTAGTCAAAAGAAAAAAGAAGGAGGCAGGGGGTGACGGTAATGGGGCTTGCCCTTACAAATGCATTGATAATTAGGCTACGCTGTTTAAAAATTAATAACACTTCCATTTCTCCATTTATAATTCTACACATAGGGATATCTGAGGTTATTATTTTGGTGGCATTCCCCTGCATTTAGCTTCTTCTACAAACATACCATTATGATCTCTCATGTGAATATTTATTTTTCAGACACATAATATCATTGGCTATTTAATACTCTTCTCTAGGGTTCTCCCACAATTTTCCTAAGTATAATTCGACTAGAAAGGTATAGGATGCACTAAACTCACAATTTTGACTGCAGCTTGATCAGGGATGAGGGTTTCCTGGAAGCCCACATCTCAACATCAATCAATAGTTGTGGGACTGAGGTTTTCCTCTCTGGGCTCTTCTCTTTTCCTATGGCACAGCATGACTGCCGTGCATCAAGGTATTCCCAGCTCATCAGTGGACTTTCTTAGACACCCCAGAACTGGTGAGCGTTATTATTTTTTGTGTGTTCTCTCTGAACTTCTAGCTGTGGAAATCCATTAGCGTTGTGGACACAGAAATAAAAGAGAAGCAAATACTGTTGTTGTGGTTCTGTGCAGACTACATGTAGAAATACAGTTGCAGGAATAAACATAAGAATCTAAAATGGAATTTTATCTGTGTAGCTGTCTGTCTTTCTCACCAAACTATCCTCATCCTGTTTGACCTTGGGTGAGTTACTGAATACATTCAAAAATTAATTTATACAAAATGGATTAAAGATAATGCCTACATTAGATGGTGCTGATGAATAAATATGACAAGATAGAATGCATGAAGAACTTAGCACGGAGACTGGCACCTAGTAAATGCAGAACAAGGTTGATGCTTCTAGTCATTTTACCATTCTTGCTATCATTCTGGACTTTTCCATAGGAGACAAATATTCTATTTGTTTTCATCAAAGACATTCAATAAATGTTTGTTAAATTGAAATAACCATTCTGAGTAAAAATAAATAAACAAAAACAAGAAAAATCATCTCTCCCTTTAGATAACAACACAGCATTTTCACTGGTCAGTGCAGAAATGATACATCCTTACTGCTGTGAGTTATTATACTCTCTGAATAAACATAAGCCTTTCATATGACCTAATGATTAATGACTTATGCAAAGAAATTTTAATACCATTAATAAAATATTAAGCAGCAAGCTTCCCCCTCTTTGCTGACAGTGTCAGGCTTTCACCTGTTCTCCTGGGGATGACAGGTTTCCGGGAACATGCTGAGTATGGATAATACATCATTTCCAGACTGCACTCCCCTGTGTTCTCCGTGTCTTCCTGGCCAGTGTGTGGGATGGATATGAAGCACTCTTTAGAGAAAAGAGTGGGGCCTTGGTGGCATGAAGGAAAGGCAGCAACTGAACTCTCCCTTTGTCTATGTACCTGTCATTTATCTATCTACTGCCTATTTATTCAGTCATATTAAGTATTCATTTTGTTAGAAATTACATTAAAATCTCTGATGTTTAGTCTTTTTACAAATCTTGGGATATTCATAGGATTTTTTTTTCAAAATTCTATCTATGGAATCCTAGGCCCAGACATTGTTTCCTGTCCGTGATCATATTCTCAATAAGCGATGGATCTGAGACTGGAGCTGAAATCTGCCTGTTTCCCTGGGTTTGGCTGTAGCCTCCTTTGCCTTCTGTGCTCTAGTCTTCTGTGCTCTTGTGGACTGTGGGTGAGGATCTCACATGGACAGCAGTCAATTTTTAGGAAGAACGAACAAGATTCTTATGCTGAATTCTCAAGAAAAGAGTCTTATGCTATTAACTAAAGAGACTTTCAATGCTGAGGTCAAATTACAAGCAAGCTTTCTGGGCTAGCTTGATGCTGTTTCCTTTGGAATATTTTGTCTCCAAAATATTTTGGCTTAGTAGTGATGCCATCTCAGATTAGTTTTCCTTCAAGGTCTTTGTCTCATCCCCCATTATGCATTTTGAAGAAAAAATTTCAAATGTCCCAAAGTTGAATTTACATTCTGTAAATAGGGGAGTCTGTTACAACCCAGTCCTCACTGGTTTTCCTTAGAACAAAACTCTATTCTTGAACCTAGTGACCAGGCAGGACAACTTGGAAGCTCCACTAAAGATGAACATCTTTTCCAAGCTTCCTCCTGGTGGGCCCCGTTGTTTTTCCCAGTTGTCTGAGACAGAAAAAGACAACTCTTCCTCTTTCCCAGTGAAGACCTGAGTTTTCAGTATGATATGAAAACTTTACTGCATCTTAACCTGTATGAGTCCTCATATTGTGGTCAAAGTTCTCTGGACAAACAGTGTGATGTCTCAGATATAATACTGGATTCTACTTTCATCCCTAGTACCCTCATTTCTGTGCTGACTTAGCATTTCATTCAAAATTAGGATTATTTTTAAAGCTCTGTGTCCTTGTGTATGTGCACGCAGGTTCATGCTTTCATACCTGTGCTGCTTAGCCACATTTTAAATTTTTAGGGGGAAGAGAGCATTCCTTCTTCATTTGCTTTGTGGATGATTTCAGAATACAGGAGATATCTGAGCTTCTCAAATCACACTGCTGCCTGATCAATACAAAAAGTTCCCCTGTCCTATTGGATCTAAAGGTATACATTGTTGAAAAACAAGGCACTCCACAGGGGCATGCCTCAACCTCTTCTATTTCCCTCCAATTTCAAAGCAGAGCCCAAGAGCCCTCTGCAAAAAAAGATCTGGTTTTCTTCTGCACTTTGCAAATCTCCCTGGTTCACACCACAGACATGCTTCTATCCTTGTGTGGAAATTGTTGAACTGTTCTTTAACATCAGGAATAGAGGGGCCAGTGTTGCTTCCTGGGGAGGAATGGGGTGTCATGAGAGTCCTGGCATCTTTGCTTATATTCATCCTGGAGACAGAAAAAGATCAGACTCTTCCACCCCTCAGAGAGCAGAGTTCTGGCATTTTTTGTCATGATTCCAGAGTTCCTCCGAAGCCTTGTGTGAAAAAGGGCTGTGAATATAGTTGACATTTGTGGATGTTTGGGTCCAGCTGGAAACCACAATGGCTCAGGGACCCAGGAGTTGAGAAATCCCTGCAGAAGTCATGATGTTCTCTGCATTAACATCCTGATATCCTCAAAACCAACCAAACAAACAAAACACCATCACCTCGACCACCACCAACACTATGAACAAAAACTAGAATCAGAGCTAAATTTAGAGTTGTTTCCTTTTGAGCAGATGCTAAAACACCTCATAGCCACGAGTCCTTTCCTTCACCCCCTGTTTGTGCATGTGCTAGGTCAGGAGGCACCTGAAGTCAATGCTTTTTCTGTGGGAAGTTCAAGGCTAACTTACCCAAGAAAGGACTTCTGCACTGCTGCTCAGGGTTTTTGTTTTTATTTTCATGTTCTTTATAAACATAGGAAAGATTTTTAGTTTTTCAGAAATGACCAGGTCGTAAGAAATGTAATTGATGGAAAATACAATTGGAAGGAGATATAGCCTCTTGACTTTAGAGCTATATACCACAAATACCTACAGACAAGCAAAAAAGAACAACTCAGATACAACTTACAAAGAGAAGAAAAGTCTGGAGGCAATTGTACAATGTTCCAAGTGGTCCCTGGAAGGGACATCACAGGTGGCCCAGGCATGGAGGCTGGGGGAATCACATCTGACACCTGAGGGGCCTTTTCCAGGAGAAAGGAGAGGGAACATTCCCCCTCTCTCCACTGCTGCTGGATTGTGTTACACCTGGAAGTCATCTGAGTTCTTGCATCCACACCAACCTCCCCACAGGATGAAGGCTGTTGGGGATGGAGATGGCAAAGCAGAGCAGAAGCAGGAGGCAACACTTCCAGAAAGCAGAGGATCACTTAACGTGATATTCTCCAACTCCATCCATTTACCTGCAAATGTCATAATTTTATTATTCTTAGTGAAATAAGCCAATCCCAAAAAACCAAAGGCTGAATGATTTCTCTGATAAGTGGTTGATGATACATAACATGGGTGGAGGGAGGTAAGGGAAGAGTGGAAGAAGGATAGATTGTTAGATGGAAATGAGGGGTGGGGAGGGGGCGGGGAAGGAAAGATAATAGAATGAGACAAACATCATTACCCTATATACATGTATGAACATGCAAATGGTATGATTCTACTTCATGTACAACCAGAAAAACAATAGTTGTACTCCATTTGTGTACAATGAGTCAAAATAAAATTAATAAAAGAAATCAGAGGATCACCTCTCCTCAACAAACACTTTTTGAAAACTATAAAATCTCTTGTAGCATTGTTAGTGTGAGGAGCATTCCATTCACTTGTGACCCTGGTAGTTATCAGCACTGCTGGAGATGTTAGTTGGTTCCATCACACCAGCGTGGCACTAGGTTTTACTTAGGTCCTGGTGGTGTGACTGGTGGGATGTCACTCACCTTTGGAAGTGGCCAATGCTATGTTCATCCAGGGGTGCAGTAAGGGACAACTAGAGGGCAGAAGGGGACAAACTAAGTAAAGACATATGCTTGAGTTTAACTCAATCAGGAGGGCCAGCACTCAGGTTCTTGTCTCAGTCATATCTTCCAGGTGGTGACACCCATTTCTGAGAGGCTCTTTCTGTGTGGTACATGGGCAGGTTTTGATCCTGAAGTATTGTCAACCTTATCACCAGAGGTTCTAAAACATGTGGTTTTTCTCTCCCAGCTTTCCTACTGACCTTTCCTGCATTTCTGAGTTGGGCTATCCCAAAAGGCAATCAGAAATTTGTTCAGTGGCATTTATGTAACTGAGGCCATTGGCAGTGTGACATAGTAAGTGACATTAGGGTTTAGAGAGAAAATATTGGCAGGGGAGTAGGAGAGGGATGGACTCCTCTTTTCTAATGCAATGCTCAGGGCAAAATGACTTGCTAATAATTACTCAGGCAAGATGAGTAGCAGGGAAGCCTCTGGCCAGGTCAGAGAAGTAGGAAAGAAATTCACAAGCTGGGTCTGCTGCTGGCAGGACCCCAAGAGCAACCATGATCACAGCTCCTATCCTCTTAGAAGAACAGGCATTCCATACTTGGTCCACAATGGACCAGTGCACTTCTGCAGGGATTTACTTTTGCTCTGGAGATTTCTGAAATTGGTTGGCAGAAGAAAAAAATGCAAGGAAAAGTGCTAGCAGTTCTGTCCCTGGAGGAGGTGCATTCAGTGATAATTTTTTCTGTATGCTGGGCATTGTGCTCACTGCTGAAGCAAGAGAGAAAACTGCCCCCTGGATCTCATTACCCATGGATCTTATTGTCAAGTGGTGGGATAAACATAACCACACAATTGCAGTTACTTACATGTGACATCTACAAAGAGAAGCATGTGCTCTGGAAGAGACAAAGCCTGAAAGGGAGAGTCTAGCAGCTCTATGAGGAAGCACCATTTGAGTTCAGAAGGAAGCAGAAGTTCCTAGGTTAAAGGGGGACATAGAACTGCCCATCTTTAAAAGATGGGAACCATGGCAACCAATCCAGGTGCACACGCCTGTAATCCTAGAGACTCAGGAGGCTGAGGCAGGAGATCAGAAGTTTGAGGCCAAACTGGGCAACTTATGGAGACCCTGTCTCAAAATAAAAGAAAAAAGGTTGGGCGGTAGCTCAGTGGTAAAGTGCCCCTGGGTTCAAATTCCAACACCAAAAAGAAAAATGGTGGGGGCAATGGTACCAGAGACAAAGGAGGAGCTTGCAAGGGCTGACAGGTGTCTTTTCTCTTTGGCTTTACTTGCCTGCTTCTGTTGTTTTCCTGTTCATATTTATATTTGTCACCTCCTGTGGGATATAAAAAGCAGACTGCCTTGTTCTCTATCCTTTTTTGCATAACTATGGTGCCTTGTACAAGGAAATCCATAAATAGGACCTGATGACTTCTGAGCCAGCATGCTGTGTGTCAGGGTGTGGGAAGGATGTCTTAGTGCCAGCTGGCTGGCTGACCTTGATCAAGAGAGATATCTGCTTCATGGTTAAGGATTTTTCCTCTGGAGTCAGATATATGTCAGTTTGAATCCTAGCCCTGTGACTTAGCTAAGTAACTTAATCTCTGAAAATCTCGGTCACATTGGTAGAGAAATACAGATAATAACTATCTATTCATTAACAAATCACAATAATGATTTGATGACACTTTTTATGCCAGGCACTGTTCTAAGTGTTTCACAGATGTTAATTCATGCAGTCCTTAGAAATGATCCTGCAAAGCATCATTGTACAGATGAGGAAACTGGGGTGATGAGAAGTTAAAACACAGTGGCCATACAGAAAAGCCAGGATTTGGAAACTGTGGACTCTGGATCCCAAATCTGCACACTCACTGTGCTTTCTAATCATCTGTGTGGCTTTTGAGTTGCTGGAGATATTGAATCCCCATAAAACCAGAAAGGAAGGAATGGAGGTTTCTAGCCATAGTGAGCTGAACCTCTTATTTTTCTTCTTTGTGTATCATTTAAACGTTTTCTGGAAATGCTGGTCCCCTTTTGGAGCCCCTTGGGGTGAGGGCAGAAGAATCTGGAAGAACGGTTGACTGCCTGGACATGCAGACCCCTGATGGTAGTAGAGTTTATAAGCTGGTGGCAGGACTAGCACAAGGATCCAGGCACTCTCTCCTCCCCTAGAGGACTCTGTAGGTAGCAGGTGTTGGAGGAGTTCTGACTCAGCTCTTGCCATACCTCACCACTAACCCAACTTCTTCTATCTTCAGCTTCCCCAAGTGCTGAGTCTATTTCAGAAATGATCATGGGGAACTCATTGATGCTTGTTACTTACTACACCGTGATCCCTGAAGATTGGATTCAGTGCTGTGGAAGCTGGCAGAATAATGGGCCTGGCTGGACCCATGGGTTCTTACTCGCTGTTTGCATCAACTGGCTCTGGTGCTCATCCCCCAGGCAGATGCAGGTTGGAGGCAAGAAGATGGATTAAACTGGTGGTGGACATTTCACCTTAAAATGTGAAAAGATTGAAGCAGAATAAATTAGGACTTTAATAGAGAAGTTGACTTAATTATTAAAGAAAAATAAAAAATATTGACCTCTTTAGAAAATATCCAACTGGTTTAGGAAAAGGTTCTTAAACCCCCACAGATAATATATCCAACTGAGGAATATTCATGAAGCCAAATTTGCTCTTAATTCTTAATCCACAAAGCAATGATCCCACAATTTTATCAGTGATAATGAACATGAATACTAATTGGAACTCACCTTCTTTCCTTCCCTCCTTCCTTCCTCCCTCTTTCAAAAAATCAGACACCATTGTTTCCCCTAAGTTTGGGAGCTCTGGTTTATGCTCCCCTTGACAGAGTAATGTTTGAACACCACACCCTGTCTTTGGCATTCATAGTGTAAATAGATAGCTCTTTATCTGTTTAAAAATGCGAATCTTGTCAACAGCCCCCAGCTCTACAGGCTTATCAGGGCAGGAGAGAGGGAGAGCGAGATTCACAGAGATGTATGCAGTAGTCCTGTTCATTCCAGAGGAGTGATAGATAATAACATTTCCAGGCAAGAGATGGCAGGAAATCTGACGGACAGGAATTAAGGCACCAAATGGAAAAGTCAATCGCTTATTCACTCCAAGTTTCCTATTCGAAGGAAATGTTATTTGATTTTGGAGGCTCCCTCTTCCCCCACCCAAACCTTCCTTCTGTGAGGCAGGCAGAATAGCAGAATTTATTCTTCCTCTTCCCAGTTGTGTTGTCCAGGCTATTGTCATGGGTGTGTCTCTCTGTGTGTGCATGTGTGTGCACATAAGTCTTCATCTAAACTTTCACCAGGGTTTCATGGATGTATATTGATTTCTTTTCTCATGGTGACTCTGTTCACTTTGAAAATGGACGTAACAGAAGAGCTAAAATAACAACAAAATACTAATACTGCTTTTGTAGCACTGCACATCTTATTTGTGCAGAGTTTGATAGCTTTCTGCTGCATTTACATTGCATTTGAACAAAACTGGTAATTGTAATAGTATACAAATCACAAGAGAAATGAGCAACTAAACACTGGGCAAGCATGATTAAGGTTGCAATAGCTTTGTGAGGAAGTAACTGTCATTGTCCTTATTTACCAGTGAGGACACAGGACTTGGAGAGGTTGCCCACCTGCCAGGTCCGGGAAATGAAGTTTGATCCATTGAATTTCTGACACCAGGGCTTGACCTTGTAGAATGGTCATTCTCCAGGTGATGGCAATATTGCAAAGTGCTTGTCAGGTCACAAATATGTGAAAGATGGATACAGGCACAGGATTCTTGTCAACTCCTATAGCTACTCTTATGTTTCCAAGGCCAAGTATCTAGTCGCCAAGAACTATTTCCCTACAGGGATACTCTAGCCCCTTTCCCAGTGCACCTGACAGGGGCTCTGGAATGCAGAACCAAGCCAATAGGTGCTTTCTTGGGATTCAGTGGTTTATGGAGTAGAGGCTGACCTTACAAGGATGAAATAACATGAAATTATGAAAATTAACTACTCTACCCTCCCCGCCCAACTCTCAAATGCAATTCTTGCAAAATTAAATAAATGTGTGGTTCAACAGCTCAAATAGAGTAGCTCACAAGGAGCTACCCAGGTGTTTACTAAAACAGAAGGCACTTAATATGTGTTCTTTCTTTTCCTTCTGCTGATTACCCTAATTGGTAGATTCTCTTCCAGTGCCAGCTGCCAATTCCCCACCACAGTAGCTCCACTACTGTGGAGCTAAGGTCTATTTACAATAACAAATGTAATGGTTACCCAACAAAAAGAAATTTAAAAAAACTGAAATTTAAAAAAAAAAGATAAAATATTTAACCCACAGTATAACCTCCACCCCCTGCTGTACAGCCTGAGATTTGATAAAGCTATCTGCCCTCCAGAGAAGACTAAGAAGTAGCACCTCATGGTCTTGACATATTACTATATTTTTTTATTTAAACAAATCTAGATTTAATTTCAAAGTCATTTGTCCACACTTTCTACTGGATGGACACAGATGATTCTGATTTGGAGTCATTTTCACTGAAAATAGACAAACAATTTTCAAAACTCTTCAATGTGAAACCCTTTCTGCAAAGAACTCAGAGCAACTTTGTGCTTATTATGTCATTTCTACTGAAAAGATTCCTTTAAGATGGGAGGATGACAGTGATCATTTCCACTTTAGGGAGAAACAAATAGTTGGAGGCACAGTTAGTTTGCAATGAGTTAGAGAAATGTAGGCATCTTCTTGGTTATCCAGGATTTACCCTCCTGGTGGCTGGTTAACAGAAAAATACAGAATATTTGACCCGGACCCTGGAGAAACTGGAGGGAGGGGCAGGAGTAGGCACACAAACTGATGAACTTGAAACTTTGAAGCTTTATCAAATTTATCTTGAATGGAAAAAATGAGTCTCTTGAGATGGTACTTCCAAAATCTAACCCAAGTATTTGTATAGTTTATAACAAACCCTGGAGAATAATTTTCTTAGATTCTGGAATTGAGCTGGAATAAGTGGAAAATGAGCAGATGCCCTTTTTGCCCTAGGTGGAGCTCAGGATGAATTATCCATGGTTAGGGGAAAACCTAAGGAACAAAAAGGCTGTCCTGAGGAGGTGTTCCAAGAACTCTGCAGGGATGTGCTAGAGGACATGGGCTATGATAGGAGATAGCCCCCAGATCCCTTAGAGGTATTGGAATGGAGGGAGTGTGAGTTTCTTTATGGTGCTTTGCCCAAGGTTGGAGGACTCTCCTTTGGGAAATGTAACTGCTGTGCATATTTAAGGATTCTGCTTTCTGCTGGCAGTGCAATGAGGTAGTGTTTTCTGAGAGTCAGAATCCACACCAAGTAGCTATGTTGCATGTGTTTATTCTTGTTTTGTTTGGGTAGGATTTTTCTTCAGACCTTGGAAAGGTTTTGTCAAGGTTACTGCACAATCAACAATGGCCATTAACAATAGCAGTAATAATTGGGGTGGCACTTGCTGTACAGCTCAAGGTGCTGGGCACTGAGTCAGTGGCTTCACTTGATTACTGCACTCTACCTTCCCAGCATGCTTTCATTTTGTAGATGAGAAAGTGAAGGCTCTTAGATACTCAATTACTAATCCAAAGTCACATACCAGAAAATGTGGGACTACAGAGCACAGATACTCATCCACTACATAAGGCCAAATTTATTCAAAAGGGAATTTAAAATTCCCATTATGTTACATCTAAAGACTCCCCTGGTCAGTAAGCCAGGATGATATTGTGGTTAACTACCTGGGTTCAAACTCTGAATCAGTCACTCATGAACTGTGCAATCTTGATCAAGTCATTGATATATCTGTGCTTCAGTTTCCTCACCTGTGAAATAGGGATAATACTAATATCTACCTCATGTGGTTGATATAAAGATTAAATGAGCTAATATTTGTAAAACACTTAACATAATGCAGTCAGTGCTATATAAGAATCCAATAATTGAACCGGTGATCTACATTGCAGAGGGTCTGAATTCCCTGCTAAGCTTCTGAATGGAGAGTGCCATATTGTAAAGCGCGTGGCTGGCAGTGAGGCCAAACCAAACAGGGCTGCTTCTTCAACTTTCAATCTTTGTTCTCCAGTCTTCTCACTTGAACACCTTTCATAGGCTCTAAATTTGTTTGAGGATGAGGAAAGCATATGTTCCATTTATTCCTCACCCTGCTCACCCTGTGTGTATCTATTCTAGTCACCACCTTGTCTACAGGGCTCACTCAAGAAGCCCAAGTGCTGGGGATTGAGGCAGACACTTGGAGAACCACTGCCATGGAGGGGTTAAAACACTCTCTGGGCATTCTTGAATAGCTGAATCTATTAGACAAACAAACACACCATCCCGCAAATGAATAGAAACATGTTTATTAGAGTGGAAGAAAAACAGCTTTTTGGCACCTAGCATCATGACATCGGGTGCAGCAGCTGCAGCTAGGACAGCAGACAGGGAGGGTAAGAAGAGAAGTAGACAGAGGCAGGCAGCAGAGTGCCACAGAGGCAGCAAGGTGGTGGGGATATGGATGTGGGATTTGGTGGATGTGGGTTTGAGGCCCTTTCTTCCAAGAATCGGGTGGCTTGGTTCCTTCACTCAGTCTCTCTGATCCTTTACTTCTCTCTGTATATAATCCAATCATAATCCCAAATTAGCATAAAGTAGCTTATGATTTTAAACAACAATGGAAACCATCCTTCAAATTTTGAATCTTGATGTTCTCCCAGGCTGGTGACATGCAGTAAGGAACTTGCTCACTGTGTTGGGTAGCAGCAGGCCATGAGCAGCAGTCCTAGTCAGCCCTGCAGCTGTGAGGGAAACTAATAGGCACTCTATGGAGTACCTTGTTGCCAGTGTTTTTTGGATGCTGTATTTTGTGTTTTCTCGTCCCATCATGTCTACAAAATGCCCATCTGTGTGTGTGCATGAGATATTCAACATTCATTACAAAAGAGACTTTGTGTTGGGTGATTTTGCCTAGATAGATGCTATTATGAGTGTTTGAGCATATTTAAGGTGATTAAGGCTAAGCTATGACATTTGATTTCTTAGGTGTATAAAGTGCAGATTCTACTTGAATTTAGAGCATGTAACCCCATTACAAGTTGAGGAGCATCTGTATGTGCAGATCACATGAGGTAATGATCTATTTTAGTATTTGGCACAAGACTCAGTACACAGAAGGTGCTTTAAACATTGGTCTTATTGCATTTCTGTGGGAGAATATTCCAGAAAGGCAGTGACTGGTCTTCTTTGGTTCCTGAGTTTGAAGGTAGTTATATTTTCAGGAAGAAAGGTGAAAGGTGTGAGGCTTGAGAAACCATAAAAAAAAAAAGATTTTGATTGATGAATATTCATTTTTGCAAGGACACAGTGGGAAATGACAAACTCCTCCCATTGTAAAATTAAAAATTAGAAATGTTCAATTTTATTCAATAACATGACTAAGCTATGCCCATGTTCTTAACTTTGGCAATTTAAAAAGAAAAAGAGGAAAGAAGAGGGAAAGGAAGGGGACAGAGAATGAATGGCTTTGAGAAGGATCCCTGGATCACAATCCCAGGTCCTTGTATATCTCCCCACCTCATCTTCCAGACAGCAACACCGTTTTTACCAATTGGTGAATTTTCATGTTTTTCTTATTTGTTTTCTTCTTTTTGTGGTGCTTGTTATCAAAATCAGGGCCTTAAACAGGCTAGACAACTTTTTTAACACTGTCTAGTCGAAACTGATGAATTTTCATTGTAGAGTTTTATTTGCAGAGAGGATTCCACTACCTAAAACAGAAGTTCAGTAGCCAGTAAGATCACCTGATGTCTGTTCTTCCCCTACTTAAACTGTGAGCTCCATGAGGGTAGAGATCAATAGTGCATTGAGTAGGTAATTCTTCATTCATAGAATGAGTGAATGAATGAATGAATGAATGCATACAGGAATATATGAATGAAAATACAAGGAGAGAAAATCAGATTCTCTTGGACCCAGAAAACATTCTGTCCTTGAAAATTAAATTATTTTTCAGTCTAATCTTCCTCTTTTCAACCTCCTACCAACAATTCAATGAATTATCTGAAATTATTCATTTGCAGAGACCCTAATCCCATTGTCAGTCAAGGTCTTAACACATGCACTGATGGCCTTCAAGCTTTTGTGTTGAACTCTTACACAGTTCACAAGTCATCCAGAATACCACATGGAGATCACTCACTCAGTGCCAAATATTGACTTGTGTGACTCATGATAAAGGGGTTATCACCCCACAGTGCTGCCAACCAGCCTGGTTTGAGGAGTGCCACCTGCCTAATCAGGACAGTGGTGGTGTTTTTGCAATTTGAATATTTTGTTGCATTTTGCCCCAACAGAAAAATGAAAGTGCTGATACTAGTGATAAGAAGCATAGGTTTCATAAACTTAACACAATTGAGGCAAAGATGGAAACCATGAGGCATGCAGAAAAGGGCAAATGCTTAGTCTCAATCCTATCTGACTATGATTAGCCATAAAAGAAATGAAATAAAAGAAAGGAAAGAAAACAGACACAATGCAGTATATACTGTCTAAGATGAAGTCTAAAATATATGGTATATTTCAGAGCTGCATGGGCTTTTTTAGTTTTCTAGGAATGTAGATATAAATCTGGTTTCTTTTTACTCTCAGACATGTTTTTAGTAATGTTGTATGGTATTGCAAGAATCTCTTACATAGTTTCTTTGTCCCACTTTGTCAAATAGACTATGTGTATATATTTTAAAGTTATCTTAGGTACTTTCTCTCAGTTGTCTAGTTTTTAGGAAAACAACCTTGAAAAACATGCTTGTGATTTCTCCAACTTTTCCCAACATGAAGTCAATATTGTGTCCTGTACTTTCTCTAGATATCCCAGTTCATCTTCACCACTGTGCCTTTTTCTCCTCTCTACCTGTATGTCCCTCTAGACCTTCATATTTCCTCTTAAATCTGTTCTTCACATGGATTATTTCTGGAGGAGATGTCGCTTACACTTATTTTGTATAGACCAACCATACATATAAAGTAGATCTTAAATATACATTTGAATTAAATTTTAAAGTGAACCTATACTTACAATATTCTTTCTTAGTTTGTTACTTAAAGTGCTAGGAGTCAGGGACTTCTCACTCTCATTGTTTGTTTCACTCTCTCTTTTCCTTACCTTCCTTTATGATCACCTAGTAAATTAACTAAGATTATTGCCTAATGACTTCTCATTTCCAAAATCTCTCATTGTGCCATTTTTCATAGCTCCCTGCGCTTATCTCATAATTCCTGTTCTTGTTTATTAACACAACATGACATGCTTCCATCTCTTTCCTTTGATATGAATCTTACTTATTAAGTCCTATTCTCATTACTCTTTCAGTTCCAAATTTCAGATTAAGTTATTCTATCTGTTCAGTTACTTATGTTTTGTTTCTTCATTTGGTTTTCATAGTTTTGGTTCTTGTGAAATGCTTGTTGATTCTTGCTTGAACACTTCTTGGTAACAGTGAATGCACATTCAACTGCTGGTGCTTGTCTGTGAATTCCGGTGGAGGAAGTAGGTAGGAGGTGCTGCTGGTGGAATGTGTGCAGTTTGGGGATAACAGGGAGGGAGTGGAATGTGCTGTAAGCCATTGAACCTGCTATGACTGTGGTGGATCTTTTATTTTCCCATTGCCACCAGCCATGGGAACTCTATTTTTCATATTGGACACAATCTCTCCCTTCTAACCCTAAGTCAGACATTCCATGTTTTGTTTCTTGGTGTAGAGATTTAAAATGTTTTGTTGTTGCTATAGCAATGAGGTAATTGACGTCATGTTACTTCTGACTTTTCACTAGATCTTAATACACTCTTGGCATAGATATTTGTCACTCAAGATTATTCAAGTGTTTGTTGTTACTATGTCCCTTTCTCTAATTTTCTGTGGATTTGATTGGAGTGGGGGTTTTAAGCAAGAAGGGAAGCCTGCAGCTTTCCATCTTACATAGGAAGTTGATACTTCATAGGAAGCTCTGACCCTCTGAAGCTTTCCATAGCCATGAGTGTCACAAGATAGGACCTGAATAATTTTCATGTTATCATGTCATATGTACAAAATCTGTGCATTTCTCTGGAGAAGGCAGGGCGTACAGAAGACATTTGATGAAATTCAGCCAATATTCCCCACAGTTTGTGTGACAGATATGAAAATGTGAAGTAGAAGAAGAATGAGGGGGGATTAAATGGGCTAATGATATCAATTGCAGCCTCTCTTACTTAGGATTCCTTTCACGAAGTTTTAAAATCTCCCTTCCTATCTCAATCAACAGTATATAAATACCCACCACCCCAATTTGATGCTGTCTACCTGCTTTCATTCCTCCTTCCATTCCTGTCCCCTTTCCTCCTCAAAATCAAGGTGCTTCAGTTCATCCCCTTGAACTCCTGGTTTTCCATTGGCCCTGGTCTTGTTCTTGCCTCTTTGTTAGGCATGAACTGATCTAGTATATGGGGGTCATGGGCCAAATAGTCCATCTGCCTCTCAATATAGAGGCCCCTGGCCCTCTGATCCTCATCAACATGGCTGCCTCTGAGACTTTGCGTTGGATTCCTTGAGCACCTGGCCTTGATACAGGAAGATGAATCCCTGCAGGCACTTTTATAGTCTCCAAGCAATAGTGCATCAGGTTCTTACCCTCTGTAAGTCATAGAGTAGCTTGGACAGGACAGAGAAAGACTTTAGGAATCACATGTTGATGGTTATACACATTCATTCATTCTTGAAATGGAGATACTGTGGTCAGATTACTCGAGTGACTTTCTCAACAATTTGATAGTACTGGCCAGCCCAGAATTCAGATCCTATGGCTACCAGTCTGGTTACTTGGCATTGTGAGCCTCACATTCCAAGCCAGGTCAAAGTCTACAAAAGCCAAGCATCCAATATTGCTCAGAGTGGTGTTTTGTGGCCAGTCCCCATAGACTCCATTTCTGAGTCCTTCAAATCCTCTCAATAACTTTGCCTTCACATCAGAGTCCTGCTTATTTCTTTGGGGTGTTCCTGACAAGGATGACACCATTTTTTACTCCATTCTCTCCCAGCTGATTTCCCATGCCATTCCCTAGCCAGACTCAAAGCTGCACAGTATCTATTGTCTCCTTTCCTGCACTGGGTTCTCAGGAGCACTTTTACAGCACTGTGAGATGGACATGTATTTCATCCAGGTCAGTGGATCTCTTGTCCTCCAGAGACCTGTGACCATCCAGTTCTTCAGATAGAAGACTCACAGCCTCCTCCAGACTTTCTTTATAAAAGCTTATAGCTCTAGCAGTGCAGATACAAGAAAAGCTTTTATCTCCTCCTCAGAGGTAGACCCCTGGTCTAGTGGCAGAGCTGTCTCCACAGGCAGATCCACAGACATGCTACATCTCATGAAGACCACACTTTGCCATTGGACTTCCTCCCAGAGTTATAATACATCCAGTAATTGTGAATCTCTGTTCTGAGTTTCTGTCTACATCTCATGTCTTATTATAAGACTCCTGCTTGTTAGGGCATTGATAATGGAACTGTGTGTGCAGAAGGAGACTAAGTTCACCTGGGCATTCAGAGTAGGTGACTAAGAAAGCGCTGAGAAGGTTGACACTGTCATCCAAATTCTTGTTTTCTTAAGAAAGTCTACCTTAGAGGAAGGGCTTCCTAAATTTCCAAAGCTAATGTGCTATCAATGAAGGTTGTGTCTACATTTAACAGAACACACAGGCAGTGAGAGGAAATGAAGTATTTGGTCCACTGTCCTTCACTTAAGGTTGATAGGGAGAGCCTTTTACTACTAATAAACAGGTAAAATGAATATAGAAATTTGAAGCAATGCAGAGAACATTCCACCCTATCACATGTTATTGGTGAAAATTGATCATGGGAAACTGAAGGCTGGTTTTATTTTGATTTCCAGTCGCAGAAATAATGTACTACATTGAATTTTTTAAAGAATGTACAATTTCTTGCAATTGCAGGCTACTGGTATTTTGTTTCTGTGAGGATCTAGACCTGAGGTTGAATAATAGTTTAGAAATCAGTGTATTACCTGTTTCATATGGTGATTAATCTCTTGCGATTTTACATGTCTACCAATGCTGTTAGTGGTCATAACTGCAAACCATTGCTATTTTTTGCTGGTCCAAATGTGAATGTTTGTGTTGGAGCATCTGCAAAAGCAAACACTTTTGCTATGTTGAAAAAATAATGAAGATCTAAGTGATTTTAAGATGGCATTTTGTGAATGCACACTAAAATGCCTTTAGATTTTTATTTGTTTTACTGTTAATGCTGCATTGAAGATATGGTTGTGCTGCAGCACAAGTTTTTTTCCCTCTTTCGTCATTTTCTTTGTCTTTCAAAAAATACCAATCTAGCTGCCATTTTAATTTCAAAATCAAGATAGTTATGCATTAAGATAAGTTCATAATCTAAGAGGCAAATAAGTATAAAAGTAAAGTCTCTCATAGCCGTATCAGCTATTTTCTGTCATACATAAATAATATTTTGCTTAGCCTTGGCATACTTTCTGTGTACATTTTAATAGAATGGCCAATATATCAAAGTCATCTAAATGTCCTTATCAACACCTTAGGTGTTATGCTCACTGATGTTTAGCATCCTTCATATTGCAATTATGAAGGTCCCTCAAATCTTGGCTGATAAATTATTTCAGGTTCCTTGTGGGGAAGGGTTGTTTGTAACTAATTTTCATACCAGCCTATACCTAATAGAATATGTGGCTAATGAATGTGTTGAATTAAATTGAATTAGATTGAATAGAATTGAATTGAGCAGAAATAAATTGAATCGTGTTGGATTATAAACCAGAGAGTGAAGACGCATGGTGAACTAATAGCATCTGATAATAACAGAGTGTTGGATTCATATGGCTAACTTAGGAGACATTTGATACCTCGTGAGTGGGAAAATTGTCCTCCTCCTCTGTTCTCGGGCATCCTTGCCAAGCACAGATGAATGTCCCCTGAGAACCCAGGCAATTATACAGTTCAAGCATCTTCTGTATCTGTGTGGTTGTAGATTGTGCCAGGGGGGTTACAGACCTGTGTTATTATTCTATATGTCACCAAGCAGGAGCTCCATTTTTTAGAAGGTTTTTTTTCCCCCAATTTTCCTTTTGTTCAGCAGCAGCTGGCTCTGTACAAGCACTTAGACTGAAGTGATGTGAGTGTGTGTGTATCAGATAGGGGGTATCATTTGCTAGTTTTAATTGGTAGATTCAACATCTTCTACTAACAGTGCAGATGCCACTGGCTGAGACGTTACCATGGAAAATCAAACCCTGGTGTTTGATTGGTAGACTTCTGAAGCAGGTACAATCATTTTAATCAACTCCAGGAAAGTTGAGGCCATCTGGTTTTGCCTCACCTGGAAGTAATTTACCTCCCAGGTGCAAAAAAAATTACCCTGAGGTCAGTAACAGTAAACCTGCCTCAAGATTTTCTAGCAGAGGATGAAAGAGGAACAGTGTCACATAGTAATTTCTATCTGTTTGTTTTTATATACTTGAGCTTGGGAGAGTGAGGGGCTAATCATGCGAACCAAAGCTAAGAATAGATTTGGCAGGTGCTAACCTAGCTAGTTCCAAACACAAAAGTGAAAACCCCTCAAACTCATTCTATAGCAACTGCTTTAAAGATCCAGTCATGAATGTCTAACTAATTTGGATATTTTTAAGAGAAACTTTTTTCTAAACATCAAGTTGCTTAAGAATATGGCAGAAGAGATTGGCACATTTTGGAGGAGTGAGTGAAATGGAGAATTTTTGCAAAGAGGAGAATCTTTCAAAAAGGATTTTCCCTCTTAAAAAATGCACTCTGGGCATATGCATTTTGCATGGCAACTTAGCATTGCAGATAATATTGTGATCACATAAGATGTAACCAGCCCTAACCAAAATACAGACAGTGAGAAGACTTCAGGATCATTAGCTCTGTGGAATAGAAGGATTTATTTGGCTCGTGTGACATTGATTTGTTTTGGCTGCACTTGAAATGTGTGGTCTTTGCAAGTCAATAGAAATGAAGTCCTTTATTGAATAGGAAAAACTCCATGTAGTGAATTATACAATGAAACAGAAGGCCAAAGTTCTCTGTCACTTGGGTATTTGTGGGGCTGGATACCAGGCAGAATGGGTTGGGCTTTGGGAAAGAAAGCTTGGGTCTTGGGAAGAAAGGTATGTGTAGGTGTCTTATTCAGCCCAACTATTACAAAATACCATAGACTAAGTAACTTAAAACAACAGACATTTATTTCTTGTAGTTCTGGAGCCTGGAGAGTCCAGCATCAAAGGACTAGCAGATTCCATATCTGGTGAGATGGTAGATCTTGGTCCCTAGTATACAGAAGTTTACTGTCTTCTCCCTGTATCCTCACAGGGAAGGTGTGTGGATGTTCCTCCTCCCTTACAAGGGGCTCCAGGAAAGCTCAACCGCCAGGAGATAATCATCCTTCAAAGCTATCACCTCCAAATATGCTCACACTATGGACTGAGTTTCAACATATGAATTAGGGGGTCACACAAATATTCAGTCTATTTGTGTAGGAGGTACAAAATTTGCTTAAGGAGAAGCCACAGGGAATCTTGGTTTGGAAGTTGGCAGAATGAAACCTGTCCTTTAGTCAGGAGAAGACTGGGAGAAGAGATGTCCGAATCCCACAGTGAATCACTGAAAGCCTATTATTTTTTCTGAAGTGTCCTTATCCCAAAGGGTTGAGAATGAAAGGACCCACAGAATTATTTCATGAGACTCCTGTTATTGGAGGATAGAAAGCCATAAAGTGGCAAAGGATAAAATTGATAAATGCATTCTACTGTTATGTACAACTAATTAGAAAAAAAAAGTTTTAAAATTTTAAAAAGAATAATCAAAGCTGTGGTGGATCCCAATTTTTCAGTGTCCCATTCAAATGATGGAATGAGTAGTATAATAAACCAATGGAACCCAATCTCTCCTCACCTTGACCAGGCCCTAATTGTTCAGTCATTTCAGAGCTGGACTTTGGTTCATTTGACACGATTTTAATATAGCAAGGATCAGGGTGGAATTGCTTTTTGTTGGGATTGTCTTTGATCACTAGCTCTGTTCCCTAGAGGCCAGAATAGGTGAGAAACTAAAGTGTTCTTCTATCTCCTGCCTCCCAGGGCTTTGTCTGGAGAGGAAACATAATTAGGTGAGTCAGACTCCTACTTCAGCTCATGTAGAGAAAGGGAAACAAACACAGTTCTAGCATTAAATCAGGACTTCTCACACCTTCACCCTCTCTTCATATCCCTTCTGCAGAGTCAGTCAATCTCAAAAGCAATGTAAACTCTGTCAATCTCAAAAGCAATGCAAGTTTAAGGACCAGAATGCTCTCTTCCAGAGAAAGATGGGTACCACACAATTTACTTTTAAAACTAACCAAAACCTGAGGGCAATTGAGGAGGGAGGGAATATCAGATGCAGTGTGGGGAACAGAGGAGAGTTGTAAGGATTCAAGGTAGGCAAAATGGAAGAGAAAGAAGGGATGAAGACAGAAAGAAAGTTCATTTATACACATACAACAAGCAAGAATTATTCTTCTATGAGATCTAAGTCCACCTTTAAGGATAAGGTAAAGGAGATCTTTCTCCAGAATACCAAATGCATATTAGCAAATATGGTTGAATATAATTTAGGGTTCAAAACCCATCTATGACTTTATATTATAATATATGGCATATAATCCTGACACATGTATATTCATATACACATACATATACAGGATATGTGTGTATGGATATGTATGTGTGTGTATATATATGTATACATACACACACACATATATATATATTAACTATAATTTAGCAGTTATATGTATGTGTAACTTTGCTAAGTTTCAGTTAAGTTTGATACAAGTTACACAAATGGAAATACCCCATAGACATCAAATATAGTCCTTCATTATCCAAAAAGTGCAAGACTGCATAATGAGAGGGATCTGAGCAAAGACAAATTCAAGGTGACTGTCAGGAATAAAGAGTTTAATGGTGAGGCCTCCTACAATGTAGCGACTCCTTTAAGGGAAAGGATTTGAAGCTACGGATTTTTGGATGATTTAAAATGAGCTTGACTAAAGCCCAGGATCACACAGTGCAGGAAACAAACCTGAAAATAGCTAGAGGAGAAGGCAAGAAGACTAACAGTTCTGTCCTCTTTGAACCCCATGGTTCTCTTCCATGTAATTTTTCTTCAGGCTAACAACTGTACTTTTCGTAGAGAAGGCAGCTTAAGTGACCACCTTGGGTTATGGGTCAGAACATCATACCTCTCTATTTCAAATGGATGAATATTTCATAAAACTATTGCATTTCATTGGTTTTCCAGAATATGATTCATTGCACATGTGTTTCTGCATTTCTGCTTACTTGTGAATATCAGTGCAATATTATGAATCCATTATTACACCTGCAAGGATGCAGAGGTATGCTAAAATTTGAACTTTTCATTTGTATCTACTCTCCCAGGCAGAGGCTAGGGGAATTGCATGTTCCACAGACCTCTCTGTGCACAAGAGTGTGGGGTATATGACTCTTGGAAAATCATATGCTGTTGGCCTATGGGATCATTAGGAATCATGAAAGGAAGACTTTGTAAACATCATATGCACTCCCAGTCATTAAATACTGTGACATTTTATTACCAACTTCCTCAGAAGAGGTGCCAAGCTCAGATGTCCTTTCTGGTATAACTGTGCATAATTAGGCTGCCCCCAACTCTTCACTGCATGCGTGCAACATTTTCCTGCCACTGAGTAATCACACGTGGTTGGCCACTTTTCTGTCTCCTTGAAAACAGACACAACTCAGAAAGGCACAGTAACTGAAAAGTACTTCTTATGCCATCCTTAATCAGTGACTCAGAAATGTGTTCCAGCACCTATTGCAACAGGTTCCCAAATGGCTCCCTTCTCACTCATTTTTGATTGTTCTTATTTTTCCATTACCAAGTAATGATCTTGTCCAGAATACTTAAGTTTTGTTATTCCATACTTTACAAGCATTCTATGGATTTTAACTTGTAAAGTTAGAAGACTTTCAACTATCATTTGAGAACTTTACATTCTGACAAGAATCAAGTTTTTCTGGCCTCACAGAAGACAAATCACAGGTCATTATCCTGACTTTTCCCACTTGATTGTTCACTGAGATTACATAAATATAAAGAACTCCGTAGGTGTGTGACAAGCATTAGTTAAATGTAGCATCTGGGTGAGGCAGATGCTCTTAATTCTCTATTGATTACATTGAACCAAGAAAAATTCAGGAAATTATCAGTGGGCTGGTGGACTCACCTTGTTTGAAACCAAGTCCATCAGATACCAACACCCATGTTTCAACTGTCCTGATACACTGCTTTTATTTGCCTCAGCTTGTGTGCCCCCAAGTGTAAAATGCAGTTTTGGGAAGGGTAGACTAGACCAGTTGTATTCAATGGCTTTATAGTTCTCCATACTTCATAAAGCACATTTTTCAAAGGTACGGAGATATGGGCATTTATTTATTGATTGATTTTTGGTACAAGGGATTGAATCCAGAGACTCTTTACCACTGAACCACATCCCTAGTCTTTTTTAATTTTTATTTTGAGACAGGATCTTGCTAAGTTGCTTAGGGACTAGCTACGTTGCTGAGGTGGGACTCAAACTTGCAATCCTCCTGCCTCCTTCTCCCAAGTTGCTGGGATAGCAGGCATGCACCACTGTGCCAGGCTATTTATTTTTAAATTCTTAAATTACTTTTTAATTGTTGTGTTATGATTATATATCAAGGTGGGATTTATTGTGACATATTCTTGCATATACATAACATAATTTGGTCAATTTCATTCTTTAATAACACCTTTTTCCCTTCTCTTCTACCTCCTTGTGATACTCTTCCTCTACTCTACTGATATCCCTTCTAGTTTTATGAGATT
Source organism: Glaucomys volans (assembly GCA_020662805.1). Lineage (NCBI taxonomy): Eukaryota > Metazoa > Chordata > Mammalia > Rodentia > Sciuridae > Glaucomys > Glaucomys volans. The sequence goes on from JAJEJO010000210.1 coordinate 1,190,304, forward strand.
CCCCAGTTTTTCTCTTTTTTCTTTCTCTCTACCACATATGAGAGAAAACATGACTTCTGAGTTTGCCTTATTTCGTTTAATAGAATGTTCTCAAGTTCCATTCATTTTCCTGAAAATGACATAATTTCATTCTTTATAGCAGAATACAACTGCATTGTGCATATATACCATATTTTTATTCATCTATTGATGGACACCTAGGTTCCATCCATAACTAGGTTCCTTCCATAACTTGGGTATTGTGAATTGTGCTGCTATAAATATTGGCGTGCATCTATTTGCTGTATGTAGTGTGCTAACTTAATTCTCTTTGGATAAATAATGAGGAGTGATATAACTGAGTCTTATGGTCCTAGAGTTTTTGAGTATCCTTCATACTGATTTCCCTATGGATCCTTCCATAAGTTGATTCATAACTTTTCAATGAGGGAGATTCATAACTTTTCCATCTTAGATTTCTGTAGAATCTGTATTGTTTTACTACAGCTGCTGTAACAAATTATCACAAACATGGTTATATGAATTTATTATCTCACAATTCTGAAACCCAAAAGTCTAAAATTGATTTTACTAACAAGAAACAAGATGTGAACAGGGCCATACTTCCTTCAGGAGATAGGAAGGAATATCTGTTCCTTGCCTCTTCCAGTTTCCAGGGGCATCCAGTATTCTTGACTTGTGGCAGTGCCACTCCAATTTTCAAACCTAGAATTGCCTCATCTCTTTGCTCAATCTTTACATCATAGTCTCCTCCATATATGTTCAAAGCTCCTTCTTCCTTCCTCTTATATGAATACATACAATTGCATTTAGAACTCATCCTGACATTCCAGAATAATTTCTCCATCTCAAGATACTTAAGTGTATCTATAAAGAAGTCACTGTCCCCACCCCCCATAGAAGCTAACATCCACAAATTTCGGGGATTAGGATGTGGGTAGCTTTTGTGGGAAAATTTTCAACCTACCATAAATTGACTCCAAATGATTCATGTCTATCCCACATGAAAATACACTCATCCCATCCTAGCATCCCCAGAAGTCTCATCCTGTTATAACATGAGCTCATGTCCAAAATCTCATCTAAATATTATCATTCCCCAAACTTCCAAATTTCATCCAATATGGGTGACACTCTGGGCATATTCCACCCTGACATGAAATTCCCCTCCATCTGTGCACCTGTAAAAGTGGAAAACAAGTAACCTGCTTCTAATATTCGGTGATAGGACACACACAGATAGACTGTTATTGTTACCGTTATAGTTTCTCTATAGATAGAGAAAATGGAAGGAAGCAAAAGGCTACCAGTTCCAATGACTCAAAATCCAGCAGAGTGAATTCCACTAAAACCCAAAGCCTGGGAATAATCTCTGTGGCTCAAATCTCCATATTCTGCACCTACAGCTCTGACTTCTACTCTCAAGGCTTAGCCCTTCGAATCACCCATTAATTTTCATGTACGGGATTAACTATTTGCAACGGATAAATTTTGTCAGCCTAATTTCTTCCTGTACACTTTTGTGAGTCCAAAAGTGTTCCTTAATTTTGTCACATCTTCCTCCTTTTCAGTCCATGCTGCAATGTTTCTGTTGATACAATATTCTCAAGAACTGAATCCTCCATGTACATGATAGGGATTTATACTATTAGATGGGTAAGTCCTTCAAGATTGTTCTGGATAATCTCATCTCCATTTCTGACTTCTGCTGATTGTCCACGAATCATACACTCAATCACTTCAGCAGCAGCAAAAGGTTGCTTAGCCACACAATTGGACTTCTCTTCACAGTATATTTTGCTAACAATGTCTGGCCTAACTTCTTTTTAGCATATTAATAGACTGAGAATTTCTCAAATCATCAAAATCTTGATCCTTTTTACTTAACAGTTATTTCCTCAGTTTATCCCTTTCCTCTTCCATGTTCCTATAAGCAGAAACAAGAAAACAGACTCTACCTTTCACACTTTTCTTGGAAATCTCAGCTAAAAGTCGGTGTGCACTGCTGACACATTTGTTTCCATTAAGTGTAGGACATAAGTCAGCTAAATTTTCTGCTACTTTAGAACAAGAAATGCCTTTCTTCCACTGTCTAGTAGCATGTTCCTAATTTCCTTCTAAAACCTAACCAGAAGTGCCTTTGCTTATCCTGTTCAAGGCAATGTGCTTTTTGTACCATACACTTAAAACCCCTCCAACCTCTACTTATTATCCAAATCAAAAGGCAGCTGCACTTTTTAAGAGACGTTTCTTCCAGCAACACCTTCTTTCCCATACAAAATCCTTATCATGGGGTTGAACTAGAGAAACAGAACTCGAAGAAGGCATCAGAGGGGGTTACTGTGGGAAATTGGCTTATAGGACTGTGGGGCGTGTTGGAAATTATAGGGCAAGCCATCAGGAAGAGCAGCTGGCACTCTCTGGCACAGGAAAAAGCTGTTGTCCACAGGTGGAATTTCTTTTTCTTCCTGGAAGTCTCAGTTCTGCTTTTAAAATTTTTCAATTCCTTTGATGAGGCCCACTTGGAACATCCAGGGTCATCTCCTGTACTTGAAGTCAATTTGATTTTGAATGTTAATCAACATCTTCAGAACATTTTTGTAGCAACCCCTAAGTCAGTGGTTGAATATAAACCAGCTGAGTGAACAAGGGAAACCGACCATCATGGGATTTACTCAGTGTTTGCCTATAATGACTTCTTGATACATGTGTATGGATTAAAATTAAGTACTATGGTAGTGGACTGGTACTTTCCTATCAGGGAGGAAATAATTTTCTATCAGCAAAGGACAAGAAAATCAAAGAGCCATTAAAGCCTATTAGACATGGTTATAATGGAAATGCAGAGAGGGACATGCTAAATATTTAGACCTTAAATTTCTAATAAATCCCTAACATGGAGTTGGTAGACCCAGAAGAGTTTTACAAGGTCCATGAACCTCCTAGAATTAAACGGTGTTGTGTGTGTGTGTGTGGGGGGGTAGATATTGATTGAAAGCTTGGTGCTTGTCCTCAATAACAAGGACAAGGTTTTAAGAAGATGCAAAAATAAATTATATTATATCTTTCTAGCAAAGGAGATCAGCAACCAACTCACATCACAGAAACTGCCATTCTTACTGGCTGGGGAACAAGAGCTTTAAAAGGGGATACAAGGACTGTTTTCCAAGCATCATTATCAGTAGATCTAATTAATGTTTAATGTACATCTTTGAAGAAGCTGTTGTTCCAGCTCCCAGGTCTGGAGTTTCCATAGTCTTGTGGACAGTGAACAAAAGGTCAGATAACTCATCTTAGGGCAGGAGGAATGTTAATCATGCTTCCCTTGTGGTTAGGGAAGAGAAGAAGGAGAAAAGAAAAAAAATCAGTTTTAAAATGAGCTGCCAGTGGTCAGGCAAGGTTTATATTCAAAACATTAAGTGGATTCTCCATTGCATGAAAGGGACCTCTGGTATGTGTGGGGAGGAGGGAGGGAGAGAAAAAATACAAATGAGAGAGAGCAAGAGGGAGAGAAAAAAGAGCTAGTGAGAAGAAAATGCAAATTTATTTTCTGGAATTGATGTCTGGAATTGATGTAGCTTTTATCAGATTCCATAAAATGTTTGCTGTTTTGACACTTACTATACAATAAAATATGACTTCATTTATATGGTATCCAGGGCATCCATCTGTAGCAATAGGTCTGTGTTAGGAGTCCTGGATTATGAATCTAGTAACATCTTCTGTACAGAGTCCACACACACTTGGATATGATATTCTGTATATTCTAGACTAAACTCTTCGAGAACTCAAAATTAATTCTGATTATGGTTGTTACAGGGATCAGGTAGGGCAGAATCTGTGGTGCCTATTGCACCAAAGTCTACTAGTGTATATTTCCCACTAATAAAAATGAACTGTCTGTCCCCAAATCAATGACTACGTAGAGTCAGAGAGTGGTGAGGCAGGCACACAACCCCATGAGCCAACTCGCCCTTCTTCTGACTTAAAAAGGGGTTAATCCACACAGATGGCTGTAAGCCCCCCAAGCAGTCAGCATACTGTAAAACAATATTAACATCACTGCCTTTTGAATACCATGTCTTGTAAACCCCAGGATATGACAAGCCTCTTTAGAATCTTCTTTGATTGTGTTACTCAGACTCCCGTAGGGAAGTTGGGAGGGGTAAAGGGTAGATACCAGAGGAAACATATAATTAGGAGTCTCTTAGAACAATAAGGGTTCTCAAACACATATGCATGAAACTGATTGTTGCCTTGGTATTTCTGTTGGTGAGTAATTAACTAACCAAGTTTTGAGGGAGTGTATACTAACTTGGGCAATCTTATTGTTGTGAACCACGGGGAAAGAATCATTCCCTTTAGCTATATTTTCAGAGAAATTCTAAGTGGAGATGTGAATGAAAAGGAAAGAACAGACTTTCTGGAGAGATGCCATTCTGGTAATGTCAGAACTTCCTTTCAGACTCAGATAAATCTTTCTTGTTATCATCCTTATTTTTAGTTTTACGGAAGACAGGAGGCCTGTTTCAATTGGAGAATGCTGTGTGCACAGATCTCCCTGCCATCTCCCCAGGAGAGATCCGCAGTCATATCCATGGGTCTCTGGTTCTTTCTTTTACAGTTGCAATTCTTCATCACTGCTGCGAGAGTATGTGCATCATGAGGAAGGGGCGGAGGATGCTTTTCATTTTACTGCTGAGAAGAATAGAGGATTTTCTCTTGGGAACTCTTCTGAGAGAACAAGTTTCTAACAAACACTTTCTGAAAGTTACTCGATGGCCAGATCGGAACAGATTGGAGGATGGTGTCATTTCTGAAAAATGAGTCTGGTTTATGAGTCTAGCCCTGTTGCACATAGCCTGCAGTCTCAGAGGCCCTGAGCTTCAAGATGTGCTGGCTCTGCCTGTTCTGTGGACCACTGGGGTTTCACGTCTTTGGCATCAGAACATAGAATTCGTCAGTCCTTTTTAGGCTAAGGGTTTCCAAATTAAGTGTTCTTCTGTATTAAAAGCAAAATATGGAATGAGAAGTTTCATATCAGGAAGAAAGTCAATGAAAATATGCTATTTTGTTTCATGTTTGAGACCATGGGACTTATGTTCCCTGGGTCTCAGTTAATCCAACCAGAAAAATGGGAGGAGGGCTGCTTACTTATCTTACTTATCCTTAGGAATGATATGTGACTTATGGAAAAATACAAGAATGGAGACCAGCAGAGTATAGCAAGAGGATCAGGGGGAGGGAGGAGGGAAGAGAAAGTAGAGGTACTGGGGAATAAGAGTGATCAAATGATGTTATGTGCATGCATGAATATGGTATAATGAATCCCACTATTATGTATAATTATAAGGCACCAATAAAAATTGCAAATATCCACAAACTGCAGTAGGAGCTATGTAAGCATTTTCTATAAATAGAAATTATTATGTTCCAGTACAACTAATGCATGTTTCATGGAGTGATGCCTATTGTCTCTGTTTTATATTCTTAAAATGTGCAAAATATACTATATTGAGTTTATCATATCTTTTATGCCTCAGTATAAGACTCAGAAAGTCCACATGCTATTATTATTTTTTACATACTTAACAATGAAAATACCCATATGGGAAAAGACATTTTTGCCAATTTTCAGGAGGAAGACTGTGCGTTAATGACTTTGAAAGTTATTGGAGTAAATTAAGAAGGTATTCCTGGGTTTATGGAATGCAGTCCCTCAATCCATCTGTAGAGAGCCTGCAGGCTAGTTAGGAAGGCATCTTGGAACATGGTTCCCTTGTTTGTAAGAATGGATGAGAACTTTTTTCATCTGCTCTGCCCCATCATCTAGGAGGCAGATCTTCTTTGATGATTAATGTACATTGTAATTTACATGGTTTTCACTCCCTGAGAATATAATAAAGTTGGTAGTCCAAGAGAGCATTCTGGGCATTAGGAATAAATACATCTAGGATTAAAAACTGGGTCATCTTGCTTGCTCATGCTGTAAGAATTACTATAAATTTTGTGAACTTGAAAAAAAAAAAGAAGCAGCAGCAATGCTTACATAAAGATTTGGAGATGAAAATGGCCCCAACACTGAGTCACATTAGTTGTAGTAAGTATGCAAAGTACCTGACCCCTCTGATAAAAATGAGCTTTGGAAATGGCAAACCACGAATATTGTAAAATGAAGAAATGACTTCACCTTTTCTCCTGAAAGATAATTGAGGAATATAAGGACACTTAAATAACATGGGAAGAGATACAATATGTCCTGACCTGAAGCAATCCTTAAAAACTGCAGGCCAAATCTCCACGATGAAATTCACCAATCTGACCATTAAGGTCAATTCCATTTTGAAATAAAGCACCATTAATTCATCTCTCCAGTAGTCCAGGCTCCTGTGTGGCCCAAGGTTGCATTTGGAGATGAAAGTAAATGCTGTGGCTGAGGAGCCACTTGTCCTATGAAAGCCTTTTTCATGTCAGCAGTTTCTCAATTCCCATGTTTATTTCTATATTCTACTCTGTATCTGACTACAAACCCATTTTGGGGTTTTCTTGGCCATAAACCAATGTATACACCTGCTCTCCCATCAGGACCACAAAGGCTGTGAGTCTGCTAAGGGGTTGGGACTTCAGGAAGTCAACGTGTTTGGAATTTGTGCCATCAAGCCACTGTCACAGTGGCAGTTCTAATTGGCTGAGTATGAGTCTGGAAATGTCACAGTAAGATTTATCTCTCAGCACAGATTCTCCCTCCACTAATTTGCAATAGGCCATGGGATAGTGGGTTGTTTGGAAAACAATGTAAAGTCTCAGCTGCTTTTTTGTTTTAGAATGAACTTGGTGGGCTCTTTGAAGCCATAGGGCTGCTAGGAAGGGAAACCATGATTGACTTAGGAACCTTGGGAACTCAGGACATCCTTTGTTTGCAAGAGAGATGGTTCTGTTGCTTCTCTGCAACTATCATTGTTCTTGTGAGACTCAGCACACAGGTGAGTGGGGAACCTGACCCAGAATTAGGGCATATAAGAAAATATAGACTCTTGATCTGGGTCATATTATTTGAAGAAAAAGGATTACTTTCAGAGATTAATTTATGAAAAATGGATTTTCCCTACTCTGTTTTGGTTTACCAGGAAAATGTACATTTGCTTGACTTGAGAGTGTTGTAGACTATAAGGTACTTATTAATTTGATAATAGCTTTGTAACTTTGGAAGAAGTAGAAGGAGGGGGACCATGTTAAATGCACATACAAATTATAAGATACATTTCGTTTTTTAAAATTTTTTATTTGTTCTAATTAGTTGTACATGAGAATAGAATGCATTTATACATTTTAATAGATCATGCACAAATGAAGTGTAATCTCTCATTTTTCTGATTATACATGTTGTAGGATCACATTGGTCATGGAGTCATACGTGTATGTGAGGTAATAATGTCTGTTTCACTCTACTATCATTCCTATCCTCATACCCCTTCCCCTCCCTTCACTCCCCTCTACCCAATATAAAGTAACTCTAGTCTTCCCTATCTCCCTCCCGTTATTAAGAATTAGCATCCACATATCAGAGAGAACAATCAGCCTTTGGTTTGGGGTGTTTCTCTTATTTTGTTCCATTTACCAACAAATGCCATAATTTCATATACATTTCTGATTCAGAAATATTGCATGCTTGTCATTATGGCCAGGGTGTGAAAAAGCCTAATTGTGTATTGATATATGAATTGATAAAGAAAATAATGTATAGACACACAGTGGAATATTATTCATCCTTATTTAAAAAAGAGGAAATTCTGCTATATTGCTATGACATGGATGCACCTTGATGACATTATGCTAAGTGAAATAAGCCTGTACAGAGGGACAGTGGATAATTTCACTTATATGTGGTATCTAAAAATAGGCAAATTCATAAAAATGAAAGAGTAACATGACGGTTGTTAGCAGTCTGGGGAAGAGGGGAATGAGAAGATGCAAATCAATGGGCATTAAGTGTCATTGTGCAAATAAGTTCTAGAGTTCTGCTGCACAAATCATACCTATTGTACCTAAACTAAATAACACTGCATTGTACACCTAAAATTTTTAAGTAATGTGTTCTAACCACAATAAAATCAAATTAAAATATACGTATGTATCTTATATTAAACTGTGAAAACATATTTTGTAAAACTGTTACAGCACTGATTTTGGTGGACCCACATTAAAAGTTCCAAATTATGTTTCCTGTAGAATTTCCTTCCAAGATGGAATTCCATGTTGATTTTATATTTTTCTAGATAGTGAAGCATTTTATCTTTTGGTTGTTTTATGCATATGTTATATGTCTAAGTAAGAAGAAAAATTTTGATGATTTTGGGTAGAAACAGGGCTCCTCTTTTCTCCAAATCACTTTGGATTTTCTGAGCTATTATTAGCCTAGAGAGTATAGATAATTGCAATCTACACAGAAATCTAAAAATAAAGTGTTTATTCCATTTCTGTAAAGATTTCTTCTTCCTCTTCTTTTTTTTTTTTTTTTTTT
>JAJEJO010000211.1:0-65106 GCA_020662805.1 Glaucomys volans
GTCTCACACATGAGCTCTTGGGAGACACCTCATATCTACAGAATGACACCCCCTCCAATTCATATTTTATTCTATTGTCAGATACTGGCATATGTTTTAAAATCAAAATGAGTTATATCGCCTCCTTGTTTAAAGCTTTCAAATGGTTCCCATGGCCCACAAATAAGGTCTTGAATTCTCAGTATGACACACAAGACCAATTCTGCTCTTCTCATTCCTCATTCTCCATGCCAAACATATATACTAATGGTCTGTGAGGCAATCATATAGTTCCATGTCCTGATCTTTCCCTCAAGTTGTCTTCAAGGCCTTCTTTGCCATTCTACCTTATTTGCCTGGTAAGTGCTTATTCTACACTTAGCTCAGTATCTCCTCCTCCTGGGAACCATTCATGAACCCAATAGGCAGCACTGAAAATTCCCTCTCTGACTTATTTCACTGTGTAACTATTTGTATTTTATTACCTATTATACTTCAAATTACTCTAACTTAATTCTCTTTTGTCTCCCTCCAGTAGACTGAGTTTCTTAAGAACAGAAATATTAACTCATTCATTTGTGTATCTCTTGCATTCAGTGTGAGAGCTAGCACATGGGAAGTGCTCAATAAATGTTTGTTGGTGGAGCGTATGGCTGAGATAAATGGAGTACACATGGGAACAGTGATTTTCGAGCTGGCCTTTATGGATATGTTACATTTCTGTAAAGTGAGTATGGGTGAAGGGAGAGTTCAAATGGAGTGAACTGGGTGTGGAAACCCTCAGAGGTGGTGCAATCCAGGGTCATTATGAATTATTTACAACTGATAATGGTCACTTTATATGCCAGGCACAATTTGTGCATTTTTAATGTTTTTATTAGTACACTATTGTTGTATATGATAGTGGTGTTCATTTTGACATATTATGCATATTGCATAAGTTGCTCCACTTTAATCCCCAGTACTTCTTTTCCTCTCCTCCTCTCTCCCCCTGATCCCCTTCCTCTTCTCTGTTAGACGTCCTTCCATTTGTTTATAGTTTTTGTAAACTGGTGCATTACAGTTATACATACAGTGAAATTCATTGTGATATATTCATAATAGAGAGCATAATTTGGCCAGTTTTATTCTGTTTGGCCAGTTTCATTTCCTTTCTCTTCCCTCTTTCCTTTCCCTCATCCTCTTACTCCACTTCACTATTCTCCCTTCTATTTTCCTGAGATTCCCCCCTTTTTTTAATTCCTTGAGAAAACATTTGATCTTTGACTTTGTGAGTCTGACTTACTTCACTTAGCATGATGTGCTGCAGTTTCATTCATTCACTAGCAAATGACATGATTTCACTCTTCTTTATGTCTGAGTAGAACTTCTCTGTGACATACACATTTTCTTTATCCATTTAACTTAACTATTGTGAATGTGCTGCTATAAACATTGGCATACATGTATCACTAAATTTTATGTATTTTAAAATACATTATCTCATTCAACCCAAAATCATTGTGATAGATATGAAACTATTTTTTAACATATGGTAGATGAAGAAATGAAGGTGTATAAAGGTCCAGTATTTTTCCTGACATAAAGCCAAGATGTACATTAGGTAGTCTAACTTCATAGTCTTATTTTTAACCTTGATGCTAAAAGAATGATGGTTAAAGCATGAAGTCATCATGAATTGATACTAGGAAACTTGCAAATTAACCAACCATCTCCCATTTGTCTCTATGCTTCAGCCAGTCAGTTACCATATGAATTCTTATGACTTGATCTTTCCCACCTCTGGTCTTACACACATTTTGTTTGGATGGGTTACAAGTATCCTACTGTTTCCTTCTGGTTATTTCATGTTTCATTTTCCCAAGAATCATCTCAAGACCAGTCGCTCACTGTTCTGATCCATTACTTGTTCTCTCTTGGGGACTTACAGGAAGTTGGGTGATTAAAATGGTAGTGTAACTTGAGCTTTGGAGCTAGAGAGAGCTATATTTAGGTAGTTTACCATTTACTAACTCTAACTGTATGAAAAGTATTTAATCACTATACCTTGGTGCAATATATATAAGGCAGAAATAATAATACCCACCTTGCAGTGTTCTGTGACTCTGAATGAGGTGATACATATTTCAGTGCCCAACCTACAATAGACGATCCTTTTTATTACTCAAGCATGCAATTCATTTTTAAAAAATGTTTTTTGAGGGCCTACAGTGTGAGGACAATAGTAGGCATAAAAGGGGGGTTAATATTTGGTATAGAAGGGCTATATATGTTGTATGTTGGGGCACCTCCTACACTTGTTTAGGTATTTGGTATTTGGTTTAGGTATTTGGTGTCCCCCAAAAGCTCATGTGCAAGACAATGCAAGAATACTCAGAGATGAAAGGACTAGAATATTAGTTGTAATCTAATTACAACTAACTAATCCACTGATTAATCCACCGATACGGATCAGCTGGGTTGTAACTGTAGGCAGTATGGCTGGAGGAGGTAGATCACTGGGGGGCATTCTTTGGGGTTTTACATGTTTCCCTGGTGAGTGGAACCTCCTCTCCACTTCCTTGTTGCCCTGATTTGAATTGCTTTCCTCTGCCATATCCTTCCACCATGATGTTTTGACTCACCTTTGGTCCAAAACTATGGAGCAAGTTCACCATGGACTGAACCTCTGAAACCATGAGCCAAAATAAATTTTTCCTCCTCTACACTGTTCTTGTCAGGTCCTTAGGTCATGGTAATGAAAAAGCTTACAAAACAACAGTGAGTAAATTTGAAAAGAATTTGCTTTCGTGATTCCTCTCTCTGTGTATGGAGGAAGAAAGCCTAGTTAATTTGTGAAATAAAGTTTTGTGTGTGTGTGTGTGTGTGTGTGTGTGTGTGTTTTCCAAGATCACATAAAACACTAAATCCAAATAATAGCACTTCCTTTTCTCATTCTTTAGTCCTGAATTTCAAAGCAATCAATCACTTATGATTCTTTTAACAAACTTTGCTGATGTTTTCCTCCATATTTGAAAAGAATACATTTATGCTGTTTTTCATTTGTTTACTAATATTAGACATTATCTATTGACTTCCTTATAGTAAATGGGGATTGAAATTTCTTTCATATGCCTCTTCTATTTTCTTTTCTCACATTCTGACATTAGTTATGTCATAATATTTGGTTTAAATTAATATTTGCAATAATTTTAATCATTGCCATATAAATTTTGTTTACCATAGAATCCAGTAGTGTATTGGGGTATATTTTTATACAAATGTTTGACTATTTTATATTAGTGGTTAATTTCCTGGAGTTAATCATTATGTTTTTAAAAATGTAAACTTGTCATTTTGGAATAATTTTAGTGTTAAAGAAAAGTTGCAAAGATAGCAAAGACGGTTTTTAAAACATGTATTTTTTATCTAGTTTCTACTAATATTATTTAATATCGATACATTTTTAAAACTAAAGAAATCAACATTGGTATATTACTATTAAGCCAAATCTGGAATTTATTGGAAATTCACTGGGTCTTTCATTATGTTCTCTGTTCCAGAATCCTGCCTAGTGTGCTCCATTGCATTTAGTCTCTTTTGGTCTGTGGAAGTTTCTCTGTCATTTTTTGCTTTTCATGATCTAGATGGTTTTGAGGAGCACTGGTCAGGTGTTTTATAAAATGTCCTTCAATTTTGGGTTGTTTGATATTTTCTTCAAGTTTACATTGGGGACAGGTACAGTGGTACATTCTGGTACTCCTGGCAGCTTGGGGCTGAGGCTGAGGCAGGAGAATTGCAAGTTCAAAGCCAGCCTCAGCAATTTAATGAGGCCCTAAGTGACTCAGAAAGCTCCTGTCTCTAAATAAAATATAAAAAAGGGCTGAGGATGTGGCTTGGTGGTTAAGTGCCCCTGGGTTCAATTCCCAGTACCAATATATATATATATTGTTTATAGGTCTTTAGGAAAACCACCAACGAGGTGAAGTGTCTTTATAACACACCATATCAGTGGATACAAGCTACTGTCACGAGTGATCACTGGTGATGTTAACCTTGGTCACTTGCTCAAAGAAGTGTTTAGCATTTTTAGTGTAAAGTTACTCTCCCAACAACACTTTTTTTTCTTTTTTTCTTTCTTTTTTTTTTTTTTTTTTTCAAGTAAATCACAAAGTTCAGTTCACACTTAAGCGGTGGAAGGAAGAAAGCCATCTGCTTAAATTGTTATTATTCTACAAAGAAATGTAACCATTTTCCCTCATTGTTTTATTCAATCATTTATTTATATCAGCATACAATTTTGGATGGTTATTTTATATTTCAGGTTATAATCCAATACTAAGTTATTTATTTTGTTGCTCAAATTGTTCCAGCTTTGGCCCCTGAGAGTTCTCCAGGTCGATGCCCTAGAAGGTATGTCCAGGTATCCCTTTGACATACCTTCATCCTTATGTTTTTGATCACTTTCTTTCTTACTTTCTGGTACTATAAGGTTAACTAGTCCCATCTTGAATTCTTCCTTCTTGGTCCTAGCATCAGCCCACTTCTCCAAGGGTTTTGGTTCCTTTTATGGGGGCATAAATGATATTAAGAAATCAGGATCTGATGTGTGATTGCTTTGTTATTTGCTTGGTTTTCCATGTCTAACACTATTTTATATCTAAGATTTTCCAATGGATCTGCAACTGCCTTTTAATTTTGCTTCCAAAAGCTCAATCATATAAGCTGTCAGTTTAATTTCCCTTTAGATACACTCTTCCAGAGTCATCTATCTGTCCTTTTGATTCCTCTTAGCTCTTGGTCAAGACCTGCTTCACTACTGTCTTTCTGGACTTTTGTCCCCTGTCATAATAGGGCTTGTTGTGATTACTAAATTATAGTAGAACTTTCATTTTCTGGATCCCAAATTTCATTGCTTTTTGGTTTTACTGGAATGTATATTAATTAACTGGATAACATTCTTGGTATCTATACTTAAAAAGATATATAGAAAATAGCATTTTTATCTGCAGTTCTGAAATTTTATTTATTCTATCCTCACACCAGGTAGATGAATTTCTTGTGCATCTAAATTGTTTAAGGCATTATTCTGTTATTATTTTTTCCTTTATTTTCATTAGTCACTGCTAGGTAGTTCATCTGAAGTCACTCTGATTTACTATGGCCATCTCCTTGTTCTTTCTTGCCATGTTTGATTTCTTCGTGATTACATGACTTTTCACACACAGTACTGGATTTTCAACCCTAATAAAGCACAGACTGGAGCTTCTACTCTGGATACGTGTGTCTTTTGGTTTGGGGGAATTTAATTTTTTAACAGTTTTATTTATCTGTTTATCTGCTTTCTATTTTTTTGGAGTTACTATTTGTTAAATGTAGTTTCTGAATTGGTTACTTTTCTTTCTTTCTTATTCTGACTTATTATTTCCTCTATTTTGTGAAGTAGTTTCTTGACCTTACATTTCAATCCTTTTATTTAAATAGCTGTATTAACTTTCATAAAATACTTTTTTGAAAATTCTTTTAACTTCTTTTTGTTCACTCAGTTCCCCTATCATGGCATCTTGCTTTCATTTTATAGATGTGTTATCTTATCTTTGCTTTCTGTGCATATTGGTGGTAATATATCATTCTTCCATCCACTAGATGGCTGGATTGTTTCTACACTGAGTTCTCAGTTGAGAATCACTTCCAGGATTTTTGAAATATTATTTCATCATTTTCTGGCATTTGTGGTTATTACTTAGATGTGTGATGTCATTTTGATTTCCAGGGTGATTTTGTGTGTGTGTGTATGTGTATAATCTGGTTTTCCCCTCTCTGCTGGAATCTCTTCTTTATCTTTGGCATCCTGACATTTCTTATCATATGCCCTTTTCATTCATAGTTCAGGGAACATATTAGTACTTCAATCTGGATATGTGTTCTATCCACAGATATAGATAAGAGTGATTTCTAAATTGTATAGACTGCCCATTATGAACAAGATCCTGCATTAAGTATCGTCTTTCACTAATATATCCCCCACACTATCTAATGACAGAGGAGCTTGGATTATTTCCATTTTAAAGAGGAGGAAACTGAGGTACAAAAAGGTAAAACCCTGCCAAAGATAAGGCAAAGAAGAAAAGCCAGAGCTTTCTGGATGTAGATTATATGTGTATATAGATCAAGTTTACAGTAGTAAACGTCACAGGCTTGGAAGCAACCATCTCATCAAAGTAGCTTTGCAGATCCTTATTATGATAGGGGCAATTCATAGTTGAATTCCCAGACATTAATCTTAAAGCTGATATCCTCGTAAGGGATGGGGGTGGAGAAAAGCACTAATAGAAAAATTTAAATTTGATGCAGGTCAATACCACTGCACTTTTAGGAAAAAAAATTGAAATGAGGAATTTGGTATTCAAAAAGTTTATCTTCAAAGACCTGAGCCTCTCTGGTCCCAGGAAACCTAAGCCTCTCTGGTCCCAGTAGCTATGGCAATGAGGCCAGTAGGAGCAGAGTTCTCTCTCGTCTTGCTTCTTAAGTGAAGCCTCGAGGATTGCTTAGAAAGGTTATGCCAATAAAACAACAGCCAGTTGGAGAGAGACCTGAATATTGAGATTTACTCAGGGGTAAGTGAATTCATCTTTGTGGAGATAATTCTGTTGGAATCTAAGGATTCTTCAGAGTGAGGATCTGGGAAAAATATTGGAAAGCAAACCAGTTCAGTCATGTGTGACATGTTTTTAATAAATTGTCATCCAACTGGAGTGACTGGCATTCCTGAGTAAAGTGTTTTGAACATAAGTCAAAATTATGAGGGAGTTAATGGCACTTCTCTAAATAACCTTCGGAATTATCCAAAATAAGCATTTACACACAGGCACTTAATTCTGAGTAATTAATGTCTGTCTGGAGAACCTAGCAGCTTAATGAGGTGGGGAGCAGTAGGGGCACACTGAGTCACTAGAGAACCCCAGAGGGCTGGCTGTGAACACAGGCCCTCAGTTTGCCAGGGTTTAGTAATAGCTGGAACATTTTTATAGGCGCATCATTATTGAGTTCCAGCCTAAAGGCGTATTGGCTCTAGGCAAGATTTCATGTCCTCTTATTATATTGCAGATACAAATGCATCTCTAGATTAATTGTGACAATCAACTCCTACATTCTGAATTGGCAACACTTTTGAGAACATAATGCTTTGCAGTAGATTAGAGTTGAGCTGAGAGAGAGATTTGGCCTAAAAATGAAAATCATCAAGTAGATATTTTTTTGGTGTCTCCCTTGGTGGGATCATTTCTCTCCCGTTTAAATCCTCTTGTGGCATACTTCCCAGCCTCCAATATTTTCATCCTGATCTGGGTCCCTGACAAAAGAAATACTTGAATAGTTTACCAATAATAATTACTGAGTTAGTATTACTCCATGATATTCTACCCAAGAGTATTTCCATTTTAGATGCTGTGTAGCGCTAGGAATGACGCAGGCACTATATTCATGCATGGAACATAAATTGATGCTCTGCTGTGTGTCAGATGCTGGAGAAGCAAAAGATTAATAAGATATGGCTGCAACCTCTGAGGTGTTCACTGTCTCATAAGGGAGACAGAAACATATAAAACTAATTGTATAATAGATTCAGATCAGTTTCAATCACTGAAACATGATGAGGTGGTGATTTATTACATAGGGAGTAGGAGACTGAAGTGGAGGAAATCATGAGAGGCTTCCCTGGAAAAAGTGAAATTTGATAGTCTATGTGGTTAATAAGAATGGTGAAATTTAAGCGCACAAAACATTGAAAATGTAAATTGGATTATCCTCTGGGGCAACTTGACCTTCTGGACTCCCTTGGACTCTGTTGAATCCTATCAGGTAAGTGAGCTCTTCCTCTGCCTGCCTAAAGCAGCACCAAGCGTGGCAGAACCCAGAAACTGACAGCAGAGACAGAAATGACAAAGAGCAGGAGGTGTTTTCCTTAGCTCTCTCTAAGGAAACAGCAATGTCCATAACATTAAAAAAATGTTGGGAAGGCTACTCCCCACCCTTATAAGTCCAGATTTATTAAGTGCACTAAAACGATGCTTGCCAAAAGGAAATAACTGGAGCATTTTCTGGAGCCAAGGCGGGCAGAATATGCAGTGATGAGAAGTTGGAAAGCAGTATTATCATTTTCCAGACTGGATTTCACTTTGTTCCACTTCAAGCATTGGCCACCTTGGTCCAACACAAAATTTAAAAAAGACCATAGCAAGCCTTTGTTCCAAATGAGAAGATGGAAAATCTCAAATACAATAGAAGTAAGGAAATCCTTCTGCAAGTCTGCTTGGCAGGAAAAGGTGCTAGGGCAGGGCAGGGGAAAGGTGGAGGGTGTGCAGGATGCACAGGGGAGGAGCTGGTGGCCACAACAGTTAACACCTTTGTGCGATGGCTGAGTGCATTGTTGGAATGCACAATGGTTAGTTGTTCTTTACTTCGAGACTGATTGTTTACTGGGCTAATTATTTTAGTGAACTGAGGCCTTCCTTCTGTGTTTGAGGCAGCCGTCAAGAGGTATGAAGCGGTGGTGGTAGGTGCCCAGAGGAAGAGGTGGCTGTGACCTTGAGCTTTTTTTTGTGATACACAGTTTTGTCCATAGGAAAGCAAATGTAGAATCTTAAATGCTTTATCTCCTGCTGCTATAACTGTTAAATATAGAAACTACACTGATGACTTGTTCTTTTCTTTTTTGTTTTGGACTGAATGTCATTGAGAGTTAGTTTCTGAGGAAAAACATTATTGCTCACAAATATGACCTTATGCCTTTCTATGCTCACCAAGGCCAAGTGTAAATTGTATTCTATTAGAAATTATTTTGCTGAATGTATTCCTTATGTTGAGTTTTCCAGGATGGCTTTATTCATTAAAAAAAAAATCTTCTTGATTACCCACTATGTTTAAGCACTATTTTTACCACTTAAGATGCTGCAAACAAGAATGGGAATTGAACAGAAGAATGAGAAGTTATACTCCATTTATGTATTATGCGTCAAAATGCATTCTACTGTCATGTATAACTAATTAGAATAAATAGAAAAGAAAACAAATGGGAATTGGATTTTGTTTCAAGGAGATTGTGTCTAATAGGGAAGATATGTGTAGGACAAGACATATCTTGAAGACTGTAGTTACTGCACACAGATGTCAGGTGAGAGAAGACTTCGCCTGTGGAGCTCAGAAACGAGTATGGAGAAAGACGGGCTTCCTTTGTCCTTGAAGTTGCCTATGTGGGTATTGATCAGAGCTGAAGAGGAAGATCATTTCAGTGCACTGTACACTGGTGTAAGTAAGGCAAAGACCCAGGAAAGGTAGGGGTGGAACTAAGACAAGTAGTGAAAAATGACTTCATTGGAGAAGCCACCCAGGAAAGTAGTCTGGGCTGAGAAATTTGTGGAGGATATTACCATGGTGAAGAACAGTGTCAGCAGACTGTAGTAGGCCCGGAGCCCTAGTTCAAAGAATTTAAACTTTGTGAATTTTGTGTTCAAATAAGTAGGAAAGAAAATCATGGTATGTATGTGTGATACATGTATACATACGGGTACATATACACATACATGTTTATTTTTATTTCACTGCAACAAGGACATTTGACCTGAAATTAATCCTCAATGAATTTTCAGTGCACAATAAAGTATTTACTTGCAGACACATTTTCTACAACAGATCTCTAAAACTTATTAATCTTTTATATCTGAAACTTTACAGCACTTGATTAGTAATTCTGTTTCTGTCTCCTCCAGCTTCTGGAGATCAACATTCTACTATTTGCATATAATATCTTTTTCCATTCTTTCTTTTTCAATATATTTGTGTCTTCCCATATAAAGGGAGACTCTTTTAGACAGAATGTAGCTGGACTGGATTTTTTTTTAACCATTCTGTCGTTATCTGTGTTTTGATTGGGAAGTTTAATTATCTACATTTAGCATAAAAAAGGACTGAATTATGCCACTTTGCTATCTGCTTTTTTATTTGCCTTATAACTTTTTTGTACCTGCATTTCCTGAATTATTTTCTTGTTTGTTTAGTTGAATCTTTCTTTGGTAATAAAATGTCTAAATTCTTTTATAATATTTTTGCACATATTCTACAACAATTTTTTATAGTTACTATAGGGTTACATTTAACACCTTAGAGTTCTGACACTGAGTTTATAGCAGCTTAATATCAATGACACACAACAATTGTACCCTTATAGTTCTGTCCTTACCCTTCTTGGTTGTTGACATCACAAAATTACATCTTTATACATTGTGTACCTAAAATATAAATTTTAATTTTAAACATGTATTAGTCTTTTAAATTATGTAGAAAACAAAAATGTGGAGTTACATGTATTGTTATACTAATACTGGCTTTTACAACTGCGCATCTTAAATGAGATGCCTATTTCCTTATGCAGCCTTGAGATCCTTTTATTTTACCTTGTATTATTCCATTAAACCTTTCTTGCAAGGCAGATCTAGTGGTTATGAACTATTTCAGCTTTGTTCATATAGGAATGTCTAAATTTCTTCCTCATTTTTAAGGACAGCTTTGCTGGATGTAGGATTCTTGGCTGACAATTTTTTTCTTTTAGAATTTTGACTATATTGGCCCATTGTTTTCGTCCTCCAAACTTTATGATGCAAAATCTGCTTATGCTTTCATTGACTATTCTTTGTATGCAGCAAGTTGCTTCTCTCTTGCTGATTCAGGATACTTTCTTTGTCTTTGTCTTTCAAAAGTTTGATGATACTGTGTTTTATTGTGGGTCACTTTGAGTTCATCTTACTTGGACTTTGTTGAGATTCTTGGATGTTTACAGTCAAGTCTTTCATCAAATTTGGGAAGCTTTTGGCTGTTATTTCTTCAGATATTCTCCCTTCCTTTTTCTCTCTTCCCCCTTTGAGAATTCCACAATGTAGATGTTGATCTGCTTGATGGTGTCACACATCTTCTTTAGGTTCTATTCACTTTCCTTGAATCTTTTTCTGTTCTTTAGACTCACAAATTTCCATTTTATAATCTTCAGTTTCACAGGTTCTATCTGTTCAAATCTGCCTTGGAATTTTTCTAGTAATTTTTTCAATTAATCTATTGTATTTTTCATCTGCAGAATTTTTTTAAATTTATTTATTTTGATTCATTGTACACAAATGGAGTACAGCTGTTGTTTCTCTGGTTGTACACAAAGTAGAGTCACACCATCTGTGCATTTATACATGTGCACAGGGCAATGATGTCTGTCTCATTCTGTTATTATTATTACCCTCCCACCTCGACCCCACCCCTCCCTTCCCTCTATGCAATCTATCCTTCCTCCATTCTTGCCTCCCTTCCACCCCATATTATGCATCATCATTCACTTATCAGAGAGATCATTTGGCCTTTGGATTTTGGGGATTGGCTAATCTCACTTAGCATAACAGTCCCCAACCTCATCCATTTACCTGCAAATGCCATAATTTTATTATTCTTTATGGCTGAGTAGTATTCCATTGTGTGTATATATACCACAGTTTCTTTATCCATTCATCTATTGAAGGGCATCTAGGTTGGTTCTCGTATGCAGCAAAATGAAACTAACCCCATACCTCTCACCCTGTTCAAAATTCAACTCAAAATGTATCAAGGACCTAGGAATTAGACCAGAGACCCCGCGCCTAATAGAAGAGAAAATAGGTCCAAATCTTCATCACGTTGGCCTAGGACCAGATTTCCTTAACATGACTCCTAAAGCACAAGAAATAAAAGCAGGAATCAATGATTAAGATAGAATCAAACTATAAAGCTTTTTCTCAGCAAAGGAAACAATCAACAATGTGACGAGAGAGCCTTCAGAGTGGGAGAAAATCTTTGCCACACCCATGTCAGATAGAGCACTAATCTCCAGAATATATAAAGAACTCAAAAAACTTTACCCCAAGAATACAAATTACCCAGTCAATAAATGGGCTAAGGAAATGAGCAGATACTTCACAGAAGAGGATCTACAAGCAATCAACAGGTATATGATAAAATGTTCAACATCTCTAGTAATAAGAGAAATGCAAATCAAAACTAAGATTTCATCTCACTCCAATGAATGAATGTCTATTATCAAGAACACAAGCAACAATAGGTGTTGGTGAGGATGTGGGGGAAAATGTACACTCATACATTGCTAGTGGGGTTTCAAATTGGTGCAGCCACTCTGGAAAGCAGTGTGGAGATTCCTTAGGAAACTTGGAATGGATCCACCATTTGACCCAGCTATCCCACTCCTTGGCCTATACCCAAAGGACTTAAAATCAGATTACAACAGTGATGCAGCCACATCAATGCTCATAGCTGCTCAATTCACAATAGCTGGAAATTTTTTTTTGAGAAATTTCCTTTTAGTTTTTTTAATTGAAATTTACATATTATAACATTTTTTGATCTTTTCTTCATCTTTAGTTCTTAACCATCTGAAAGATTATGGTTTTAAAGTCTTCATCTATTTTATCTGCCATCATTTCTTTTTCAGGGGAAGTTCCTGTTGAATGAGGATGTTTTTACTTTGTATAGGCCATATTTTCATGTTTCTTTGTTGGCTTTTGATCTTTTTGTTGATAAGAAGACATTTGAATTGAATTATGTAGGTGGTAACTCGGGAAAACAGATCCTTCCCCTTCCCAGGGTTTCCTGTTTTATTATTATTATTACTATAGTTGCTGTTTTAAGTTGTCCCTGTGCCAAGATTCAGTTTGAGGTACAAATTTGAAGCCTGCTTAGATCTTTTTGAGTCTTTCCCTGAACATTCATAATCATTTCATAATTTTCACTGCATGCAATTGAATGTTCTGCTCTTTAATGTTCTTCTCCCAAGAGAGAAAAAAGGAAAAAAGGGGGAGATAAAAGGTGCCATCCCTTTAAGTCCGCTAGATGTTTCTTCATCCTTCTCTGAAGGATGTTCCTTCAGAGAGAGGGGGACTTGAAGCAATGGAAGTTATGTGAAACAGTGACTGCTTGCCTGTCTGTTAGCACCTCTTTCTAAGAAATCAATCAGAAACAGCAATCCACAATCAGGACACAGATCTCCAATGTTCAGAGGACAGTGTCCTCTTTGTTCCCTGTTTCCTGCATGCTGTTTGTAAGCTGCTCTGGGAACATGTGTAAGCTGTTGTCGTGGAGTTGATAGTGAAGAGTAGGTTCTATTATTCAATGAGAGCTGAAATTTACTGAAGTCAGCTACAATTAGCTACCCAAGCCTTTCCATGGCAGTTCTGAGCCATGTCTAGTTACATCAGACATGTTCTTCCAGTGCAAATTCCTGGTGTGTCCTCTTCCACCATCTTCATAGAAGTTTTTCCTTCAGATTCTGTTTGTACAGAGAAGACTTCATTTCTCTTTCATTTTTGAAAAATACTTTTTCCAGGTTTTATTTTTTAGGTTCACAATATTTTTTGAGTACTTTAAATGTGTTATTCTTTTTCTTCTGATGGTATAATAGAGGTTCCTTTGTACATGAAAAATAGCTTTTCTCTTACTGCTTTTGAAATTCTTATTGTTTATAGCTTTTGAAAATTTGGTTAAATGTGTCAGTGTGAATTGTTAGGCTCATCCTATTTGGGGTTGTTTAAACCTCCTGTGCTTGATTGTCCATTTGCTTTTCCATTTGGATAGTTTTCAACCATGATATCTATGAATAAACTTTGTGGTCATTTCTCTTTCTTCTCCAACTTCATAATGCACATATTGGCCCGCACTGTGGTATGCCACGAGTACCTTAAGCTTTGCTCACTTTTTTTGTTCTTCTTTTCCCTTTTCGTTCTCCAGACTAGATAATTTTAAATGATCTGTTCTTCCCATTCTCTGATTCTTTTACTTGCTCTAGCCTATTGTTGAATCCTTTGAGGTTTATCTGTTCTCTTAGTGTATTCTTCAGTTCTAAGATTTGTTTGTCTCTGTTGAAAGTTTTTTCTCTTTGTTGAAATTCCTTCTTTGCTTAGGAATGTTTTCTTGCGCTCACTGAGTATTTCTGTAAGGGTTATTTCGTATTTTCTGTCAGTAATTTATGTATCTTCATTTCATTAGGATTGATTTGTGAAGCTTTATCTTGTTCCTTTGTTTACATTATATGTCATGGTTTCTTCATTTTCCTTGAGTCCTCATGTTGGTATGCATACATTAGGAAAAAAATCTGCCCCTTGCAGTCTTCATGTATCAGCCTCATTCAGGAGAAGACCTTTACAAATCGGTCTGGCCAGAACTTCAGAGCTCCTTTGACCCCTTAAACTCTCTGTGCTGCTCTAAAGTGCCATATTTGTTCTTACTGACCCCAAGGTGTCTAGAGCATGCTGGAACCTGTTAGCACATAACAGGCACCACAGAAATCAATCCCTTTGATAAAATTGGAGAAACAAATGTGTAGTCTAATAATTTCCCTCCTCAGGGAGAAAATGGGAGCTTCATTTTTGTGTTCACTTACGCTTCATTTGCTCGGAGGAGAGGCTGTGGCAAGTGTTTGTGTCCTAGTTTAAATCATCTTTGCTCTCAGTGGCCCTTACATATCTATAATATGCCAGTTCGTGTCAGTGGTTTATGACAGGAAAGACAGAAGCCAGTCCTGTGGCAGACCTGGAAAAGCTGCAAAGTTGGATATGTGTTCCAATTCTTTCCCTCTTCAGTGAGAAGCAGGATCTGGAATTTTCCTTCTTAATCATGTATTTTTGGTGTTACGATGAAAAGGGTGTCCAGTTTTCCTACCAGCTTCCATGTAACCTTTTTTCCCATTCATGCAGGTACAGTAGCCTCTCAACTAGTTCCTAGATTTATCACAGGGGTACTCAATGCATTGCTGTTGAGCCAGAGTGTCTGCGTTGGGAAAGACAGCCCAAGACTTCCTGTTCCTCCGTTTTACCTATGTCACTCTAAATGGAGTTTTAAAATAAGGCACTGGCATAGTAAGAGAGGATTTTTGAGTATTTGTCAAACATAAATGTGAAAGTAGTTGCTAACAAGAGTATTGATGTAAGTGAGCTACATGTAGGTATGTGGGCCAGTAATTTCCGTTCTCTTAAATAAGGCCTTAGAAATTCTTTTACTGCTCTTAGCACATACAAATCATTAGGGATAATTTGTGCAAGGAATATTTACTTCTTCCTTTCTCCACATAGTCAAACGTGCACCTAAACATCCATCCATCCAAATAATATTAAGGAAATTAGTATTTTTCTGCATGTCAATCCATTCTATCTTCCCCAATTTCTAAAATCTGTGAAATGATATATGATTTTAAGAAATTTGTATACATAGAAAAAAAGTACCTGGTTCCTACAATCAATCTTAAAGGTAAAAAATCAAATGCCATGTTGAAAGTTTTCTTGGCTTAAACTAGTCGAATTAACCATATAAAGAACAGAAAAACTTCTGGGTTTTGGCTTGGAATTGAGGTCTATACGAAGTAAAATTAAGTCAATTTCTAAAGTCTCTATTTAAGGGAAAAGTAGGATTTTAAAACAATTTTGACCTTGGTGGAAATTGTAGATTGACTAAAGTTAGCCAAATTATTTTTATTCAATTTTCCCTGTGTAGACATTAAATTTGTTTTCAAAGTCCTTATTTTTTTTTTAAATTTACTTATTGATTCATTGAACACAAATGGAGAACAGCTATTATTTCTCTGGTTGTACACAAAGTAGTCACCCCATCTGTGCATTCATACATGTACACAGGGCAATGATGTCTGTCTCATTCTGTTATTATTCTTACCCCCCCACCCAGACCCCACCCCTCCCTTCCCTCTATGCAATCCATCCTTCCTCCATTCTTGCCTCCCTTCCACCCCACATTATGTATCATCATTCATTTATCAGAGAGACCATTCGGCCTTTGGAATTTTGGGATTGGCTGATCTCACTTAGCATAACAGTCTCCACAAAGTCCTTATTTAGAGTTAGAAGCGCTCTTTATCTGACTTTCCATCTGTGCAAATAGTCATGTCCCATAATGGTGACATGGTCCTTTATGGGTCAGTGGTCTCATAATGTCTTCTCACAACTATCCTCCTGCAAACTCCATCAATATGGCTGAGATTTGCATCTGATGTGTCCTAAGGTCAGTACTTGGATCTTTTGTCTTTCCTACCTACATCCACTTCCTAAGTTATCTCATCTCATATGATTTTAAACACTCTCTCCATGGTGATGATTTCAAGATTTATATCACCAATGTAAACCTCTCCTCTGAAATCCAGAGCTGTAAATCTATTTGTCTACCTGACATGTCCATTTGGATGTGTAAAACATCTTTCAAATATGACAGGTTCAGCTGTTTTATTTTTGAACCTTACATTTCCACACAACAAATGGAATCTTTGTTCAACTATTGGACCAGAACAAAAAACGTTGCATCAGTCCTTGTTTCTTCTATTCCTCACTTTAAATCCATTGGCTGACTCTCTCACTCTACTTTTGGGCTCTGTACAGAATTCTGACCACTTCCACAGCTACGTTTCAGTTGAAGCCATCATCGTGCTTTGCCTGGCTTACTGCTGTGCCATCTCTAACTGCTCTCCATGCTTTTTATTTTTTCCTGTTGAAAAAGTACAATTTATTTATTTATTTATTTATTTTTTATTTACTTATTGATTCATTGAGCACAAATGGAGTACAGCTATTGTTTCTCTGGTTGTACACAAAGTAGAGTCACACCATCTGTGCATTCATACATGTACACAGGGCAATGATGTCTGTCACACATACTGTTATTATTCTTACCCCCCCACCCGACCCCACCCCTCCCTTCCCTCTAATGCTATCTACCCTCCCCCCTCTATGCTATCTATCCTCCTCCATTCTTGCCACCCTCCCCCCCCCCCTGCATTATGCATCATCATTCATTTATCAGAGAGACCATTTGACCCTTTGGATTTTTGGGATTGGCTGATCTCACTTAGCATAACAGTCTCCAACATCAAAAGAAGAATAAAATTATGGCATTTGTAGGTAAATGGATGATGTTGGAGACTGTCATGCTCTCCATGCTTTTGCCCTACCCCTCAGGCAGTCTCTTTTAACTTGGTAGGCAGAGTGATTTGCCCACAGAGAATGTGGCTGCAGGCTTCTCGTGTCTTTAATGTAACTTTCTCGCTCTGCAGAGGCTACCTACCATGCTCAGTTCTGGTTGACACATTAGGCCTGGATTGGTGTGGCTCTGTGCCCAGAGCAATCTGGTTTTATTCACTAACAGCAGCTTACAGTTTCATTTGTACCATTAGAGAAGAATGTATGGAACTTCCCAAGCAGTATAATGCTACAGCATGTGAAAGGACTGCATCATTCCTTTCAGAGCCATTTGTGACCATCTAGGCTTTAAAGATTCCTGGTTCATTTCATTGAGGCTGGGCCATGGAATGGGTGGATAATTGCAAGAGCCAAACCTTTGCTGCTCATTGCTGTTCACTTAGACACTTATGTCTATTAGTTGGTGTCTAACATCTGTGACATAGGATAGTTAAACCTATTTTTCTGACACAGTCACCTAAACTGGCAAGGTGACTCTTGATATTTATTCTCTCTTGATATTTATTCTCAGGAGAGATAAGATGACACTTGCTTCTCATCCTTTTTTATAAACTGTATAGATGCCAGTTGTGGCATGCAGCCCCACTAGGTTCATCTAGTTGTTGTGTGGCTCCACACTGGGACTATATCTCTCTCCATCACTTTTAACATGAGCATTTTCCTACTTAGTTTTCAGAGCCCCTTGAGATGTGGTGTTAGTTGCAGGACATAGAAGCTGACAGGAGAGTGAGTATCAATCAATCAAATATTTATTGAGTGCTTACTATGTGTAAGGCACTGTGCTAAGCTGGGTTTAAGCAGAGTATTAAGAGGAATTGAAAGAAAAGTGTTCTTTTTTTTTTTTTTCTTTTTAGAAGTGCTCTAAGGCTCAATATTGGACAGAGGGGGAAAGCTGTGTAGAATAATACTTTTCCAGACTCTGGGAAATTGTGAATTAGGTTTTTTCATCTCCCTGTTTTTTACTTAGTTCTTTTTCTTGATACATCTTCCCTCACATCGTTTCCTATTTCCCTAGACCCTTCATATTCTCCCAGATCATGCTACCCAGAACCAGCATAGTTTTTTTTTTAATTATACTTGAATCTTCAAGCTGCAGTTACACATACCAAATATTTCATTTCTCCAATGCAATTATTCTGGGTTACAACTTGTTCCCTACTCTCATTTATATGTAAATGATAAAAAAAACCATCAAATGCAATTATTTACCAGGGCCACTTACAACCTAATAGGCATCTCACCCACGACAATATTTGCCTTTTAAAAAACCCCAAGACTCTAATGATGGCATTAAAAGTATTCTAGCAGATTAGAGAGGGAGATTTGTTTTTTAGGTAAGTATGCATTTCTGGAATCCTTCAAATCACACTTCTGTTGGCAGTCACCTATTTTGCTCTGAGGTAGAATTAACCCTATTCACTACTCATTTACTTTTTTCCTCCCATGATTCAGTTTAAAAGAAACTTGCAACTGCTTAAATTACCTAATTTCCCTTTCACACTTTCATTTAGCAGGTTGTTGAAAAGGAAAAAAATTTGCAGTTTAGACTTCAAGAACTGAGAGTTCTTTTTTTATCACTTTTCACATTTGGGATATATATGTTGATGTGCAGGTGATTGTTTATTTAATTTTTAATTTTAGTTCATTGAACACAAATGGAATACAACTATCATTTTTCTGGTTGTACACAAAGAATCATACAATTTGCATATTTATACATATAAATAAGTAATGATGTTTGCTTCATTCTATTATCTTTCCTTCCCCGCCCCCTCCCCACCCTTCATTTTCCTCTACACAATCCATCCCTTCTCCATTTTTCCCGTGCCTCCCCCCAACCCTGCTATGTGTCATCAACCACTTATAGGAGAGATCATTCGGCCTTTGGTTTTTGGGGATTGGCTTATTTCACTTAACATGATCTTCTCCAATTCCATCCATTTACCTGCAAATGTCATAATTTTATTATTCTTGATCGTTGAAAAATACTCCATTGTGCATACCATAGTTTCTTTATCCATCCATCTATTGAAGAGCATCTAGGTTGGTTCCACAATCTAGCTGTAGTGAAATGGGCTGCTATAAGCATTGATGTGGCTGCATCACTTTAGTATGCTGATTTTAAGTCCTTTGGGAATAGACCAAGGAGCGGCATAGCTGGGTCAAATGGTGGTTCCTTTCTGAATTTTCAAAGAAATTTCCATACTGGTTTCCAGAGTGGTCACACCAATTTGCAACCCCACCAGCAATGTATGAGTGTACCTTTTCCCCCACATCCTCATCAACACATATTGTTGCTTGTATTATTGATAATAGACATTCTAATTGGGGTGAGATGAAATCTTAGGATAGTTTTGATTTGCATTTCTCTTATTACTAGAGATATTGGACATTTTTTCATATACCTGTTGATTGCTTGGAGATCCTCTTCTGTGAAGTGTCTGCTCATTTCCTTAGCCCATTTATTGATTGGGCTATTTGAATTCTTGGGGTAAAGTTTTTTGAGTTCTTTATATATTCTGGAGATTAGTGTTCTATCTGACGTGTGTGTGGCAAACATTTTCTCCAACTCTGTAGGCTCTCTCTTCACATTGCTGATTGTTTCCTTTGCTGAGAAAAAGCTTCCTAATTTGAATTTATCCCAATTATTGATTCCTGCTTTTATTTCTTGTGCTTTGGGAGTCATGTTAAGGAAGTCTGGACCTAGGCCAATATGATGAAGATTTGGACCTACTTTTGCTTCTATTAGGTGCAGGATCTCTGGTCTAATTCCTGAGTCCTTGATCCATTTTGAGTTGAGTTTTGTGCAGGGTGAGAGATAGGGGTTTAGTTTCATTTTTCTGCATATGGATTTCCAGTTTTGCCACTACCTTTTGTTGAAGAGGCTATCTTTTCTTCTTTGTATATTTTTGGCCCCTTTTGTCTAGCACGAGAAAACTGTATTTATGTGGGTTTGTCTCTGTATCTCTATTCTGTACCATTGATCTACCTGCCTATTTTGGTGCCAATACCATGCTGTTTTTGTTACTATTGCTCTGTAATATAGTTGAAGGTCTGGTATTGTGATACCGCCTGCTTCGCTCTTCTTGCTAAGAATTGCTTTAGCAATTCTGGGTCTCTTATTCCTCCAAATGAATTTCATGATTGCTTGCTCTATTTCTATGAGGTCCATTATTGGGATTTTAATTGGAATTGCATTGAATTTGTATAGCGCTTTGGTAGTATGGCCATTTTGACAATATTAATTCTGCCTATCCAAGAACATGGGAGATCTTTCTATCTTCTAAGATTATCTTTAATTCTTTCTTTAATCTTCTGTAGCTCTCATTGTAGAGGTTTTTCACCTCTTTTGTTAGATTGATTCCCAAGTATTTTATTTTTTTCGAGGCTATTGTGAATGGGGTAGTTTTCCTAATTTCTCTTTCAGAGGATTCATCACTTATGAATAAAAATGCATTAGGCTTATGGGCATTAATTTTACATCCTGCTACTATACTGAATTCATTTATCAGTTCCAGAAGTTTTCTGCTGGAATTTTTTGGCTCCTCTAAATATAGAATCATGTCATCAGCAAAGAGGGATAGTTTGAACTCTTCTTTTCCTATTCATATCCCTTTAATTTCTTTGGTCTATCTAATTGCTCTGGCTAGAGTTTCAAGGACAATGTTGAATAGAAGTGGTGAAAGAGGGCATCCCTGCCTTGTTCCAGTTTTCAGGGGGAATGCTTTCAATTTTTCTTCATTTAGAATGATGTTGACCTTTGACTTAGCATAGATAGCCTTTACAATGTTAAGGAATGTTCCTACTATCCCTCTTTTTTCTAGTGTTTTGAGCATGCAGGGGTGCTGTATGTTATCAAATGGTTTTTCTGCATCTATTGAAATAATCATGTGGTTCTTAACTTTCAGTCCGTTGATGTGGTGGATAACATTTATTGATTTCCGGATGTCGAACCAACCTTGCATCCCTGGAATGAAACCCACTTGATCATGGTGCACTATCTTTTTAATATGCTTTGGTAGGCGATTTGCTAAAATTTTGTTAAGAATATTTGCATCTACAGATGGGGTGACTCTACTTTGTGTACAACCAGAAAAACAATTGCTGTACTCCATTTGTGTTCAATGAATCAAAACATTAAATAAAAAGAAAAAAAATAATATTTGCATCTATGTTCATTAGGGATATTGGTCTGAAATTTTCTTTCCTTAATGTGTCTTTGTCTGGTTCTGGTATCAGGGTGATATTGGCTTCATAGAATGGGTTTGGAAGGGTTCCCTCCTCCTCTCTTTCCTGGCATAGTTTAAGGAGTATTGGAATGAGCTCTTCTTTGAAGGTCTTGTAGAACTCAGCTGTGAATCCATCTGGGTCCTGGATTTTTCTTTGTTGGTAGACTTTTGATGACTTCTTCTATTTCCTTGCTTGCAATTGATCTATTTAAATTATGTATATCCTCTAGATTCAGTTTGGGTGGCTCATATGCCTCTAGGAACCTGCTGATGTCTTCCAGGTTTTCTATTTTGTTGGAGTATAAATGTTCAAAATAGCTTCTAATTACGTTTTGTATTTCAATAGTGTCCATTGTGATATTTGTTTTCATCACAAATTTTAGTAATTTGAGTTTTCTCTCTCCTTCTCTTCATTAGTGTGGCTAAGGGTTTATCAATTTTGTTGATTTTTTTCAAAAAAACCAACTTTTGTCAATTTTATAAATTGTCTTTTTTGTTTCAATTTCATTTGATTTCCATTCAGATTTTAATTATTTCCTATCTTTTACTACTTTTGGTGATGATCTGTTCCTCTCTTTCTAGAGCTTTGAGCTGCAATGTGAGGTCATTTATTTGTTCAGTTTTCATTCTTTTATTGAATACCCTCGATGCAATGAATTTTCCTCTGAGCACTGCTTTCATAGTATCCCAGAGATTTTGATATGTTGTATCTTTGTTCTCATTGACCTCTAAGAATTTTTTTATTTCCCCCTAATGTCTTCTGTTATCCATGCATCATTCAACAGCATATTATTTAATCTCCAGATGTTGGAGTAGTTTGTTTTTTATCATTGATTTCTAATTTTATTCCATTATGATCTGATAGAATATAAGGTAGTATCTCTATGTTTTTGTATTTGCTAAGAGTAGCTTTGTGGCATAACATATGGTCTATTTTAAGAAAGATTCATGAGCTGCTGAGAAGAAAGTATATTCGCTTATTGATGGATGGAATATTCTATATATGTCTGTTAAGGCCAAGTTAGTGATTGTGTTATTGAGTTCTATGGTTTCTTTGTTCAGTTTCTGCTTGGAAGATCTGTGTGAGAGAGAGGTGTGTTAAAGTCACCCAGTATTATTGTGTTTTGGTCTATTTGGTTCCTGGAATTAAGAAGGATTTGATTGATATACTTGGATGTGCCATTGTTTGGGGCATAAATATTTATGATTGTTATGTCTTGCTGACTTATGCTTCCCTTAAGCAGTATGAAATGCCCTTCTTTATCCCTTCTAACTAATTTTGGCTTGAAGTCCACTTTATCTGATATGAGAATGGAAACCCCTGCTTTTTTACACAGTCTGTGTGTGTGGTGTTTTTTCCCATCCTTTCACCTTTAGTCTGTGGGTATCTTTTCCTATGAGATGCATCTCTTGGAGGCAGTATATTGTTGGGTCTTTCTTTTTAATCCAATCTGCCAGTCTATGTCTTTTGATGAGTTTAGGCCATTAATATTCAGGGTTATTATTGAGATATGATTTGTATTCCCAGTCATTTTAGCTTATTTTTGGTTTTTAACTTGACTTGGTTTCTCCTTTATTTGGCTATTCCGTTAGGGTAGTTCCTCCCTATGCTAACTTACATTGTTGTTTTTCATTTCTTCCTCATGGAGTATTTTGTTTAAAATGTTCTCTAGTGCTGGCTTTCTATTTGTAAATTCTTTTAGTTTTTGTTTATCATGGAAGAATTTTACTTCATCTTCAAATCTGAAGGTAAGTTTTGCTGGGTATAAAATTCTGGGTTGGCATCCATTTTCTTTCAGAGCTTGAAATATGTTGTTCCAGGCCCTTCTTGCTTTTAGGGTCTGTGTTGAGAAATCTACTGATAACTGTTTTGGTTTCCCCCTGAATGTAATCTGATTTTTTTTTCTCTTGCAGTCTTTAAAATTCTATCTTTATTTTGTATGTTAGGTATTTTCATTATAATGTACCTTGGTGTTGATCTATTCTAGTTTTGTACATTTGGTGCCCTGTAAGCTTCTTGTATTTGATTTTTCATTTCATTCTTCAGATGTTGGAAATTTTCTGATATTATTTCATTGAATAGATTATTCATTCCTTTGGTTTGTATCTCTGTGCCTTCCTCAATCCCAATAACTCTCAAATTTGGTCCTTTCATGATACCCCATAATTCTTGTAGGCTTTGTTCATGACTTCCTACCATCTTCTCTGTCTAGCCAACTTTGTTTTCAAGATTGAATATTTTATCTTCAATGTCTGAGGTTCTGTCTTCCAGGTGATCTAACCTGTTGGTTATGCTGTCTATTGAGGTTTTAATTTGGTTTATTGTTTCCTTCATTTCCAGGAGTTCTGTCCCCTCCCCCAGAATCTGTATCCCTTTATTTAAATGATCTTTAGCTTCCTGTAACTGTTTTTTTAACTGTTGATTGGTGCAATCATTGTTGCCTGCATTTGCTCTCATAACATCATTTGCTTCTTTGATCATTTTAATTATGTACACTCTGAACTCCCTTTCTGACATTTCTCCTGCCCTGCTATCATTGGATTCTGTTGATGTAGCATCTAGGTTTGTTTGAGACACTTTCTTCCCCTGTTTTCTCATGTTGCTCATGTATCTTCCCCTCTATCTGTGAGAATCTGAGGTATTGCAGCTTCTCCCCTATAGACTTGTAGTGTCCCTGCAGGTTTCCAATTCCTCACTTCCTAGTCTTCAGTAACACTAGGTCACAGGCTGGGGCCAGGGTAGGGTACGTCTGGGTATCTGGGCTGGTCCTCCTGGCAGCTGCCCCCATGTGGAAGTCCCACGGGAGCACTCAGGGCCAACGGAGTAGGTGCAGAAGTCTTAGGTATCTGAGCTGGGCTGAGCCTGATGTCTGTCTCTGTGCCTACCTCCCAGACCTGGAAGTCTCACGGGACTTGGCAGAACCCAAACCTCTGAGCAGAGTCTCCCCAAGTGGGAAACTCAAGTGTCCACTCTGCCTGCTTACCACACACTGAAGTCTCCCACTTCTGGGCTGTGCTAGCTTCCTCTGCTTGGAAATCCCACAGAGCACTTAGGGCAGACATATCAGGGGCAGAGGTCTCAGGCCTCTGCACTGGGCTGAGCCTGATTGTTTCTTTAGATTTTCAGCAAATTACATATGCAATTCCTAAATCAGAAGAGTTATCTGGTGAAGGTCATGCTGAAGTATTGATGGGATTTTAGATAGATTTTAATACTAATAAACTCTGTTCAAAAATTGGTTATAAGTTTAGATAACGAATGTTGGCTAGCTACATGAAGGATGAGGTCAACGGTCATCCATGAGGATGACAGCCTGAGCATTCCTGGACAGCAGTGAGTATGTAGGACAAAGCTCAGCAGAAATGTGTGTGCAGGTCTCTAGGCCTCCCACAACATGTCCTGTGTGCTTAGTTGGATCTCTGTGAGGAGTAAGAATGGAAGAAGAGAGCCTGGTGGCTCATGCCTCTAATCTCTGCACTTGGGAGGCTGAGTCAGGGTTCAAGGCCAGTCTCAACAATTTAACGAGACCCTGTCCCAGTATGAAAAGGGCTGAGGATGTAACTCAGTGGTAAAGCACCCCTTCCTTCAATCTCCATTATTAAATAAATGAATAAATAAATAAATAAATGAATGAATGAATAAATAAATAAAGAAAAGAAAAAATGGATTAGGGAGCTGTGTGAGATTCTGACTGTGAATCTCAAGGTATAAAGAGGCAGGGACAGCCTAGGACACCAGGAGAAAAAGTCCTAACAAGAAAATAAAGGAAGTGAGACATTACATGTTTTGATGGAAATTGAAAATGTTGTATTTTCATAACTTCACTCTGCTTTCATTCTGAAGCCCAGAAATATAAAAATCAAGCAAGCAAGCAAACAAACAAAACAAGCTGGAGATAAGCAATGTCAAGAACAGAAGAAACTGTTTCCCTGAGAGAAGGTGAGGGCCAGAGATGAGAAGCAATTGAGAATATTAAGTTGATAAGTAACTGAGAGTAGCAAACATGAGCACAACTAGGTTATATTTCTTTCCTCATGAATTTTTATCTATCATCTTTTAAAATTATTTGAATAATAGTAATTTTATGAAAGCAACACAATTATTTGTACTTTGGGTTTTCTCCTTCTCTGGGCCACACATTGCTGCAATGTTGGACTTGGACTCCCACTAATGGAGAAACTTTTCCTTTTATGGCAGCTACAAATTAGTGGAATAGTAAGTGACACAAGACGCAAACAATACACATTTAGGTTTGCTTTGCAAATATAGCCAGTAAATGATTGTGAGAACAATTCTCCAACCACTGCTAGTGCCAGAAGGGCTGGTGGGTGTATTTTGAATATAAAATCGAAAAATTCAGAGCCTCTTAGTTAGCTGAAAGAACATCCTGGCATCCTGGTATTTGTGGGTTTGCAGATGCCTGGAACTGACAGTATTTGTCCCCTTGCAGGGTGGTCAAGGCTAATGTCATGTGTATTAACGAATGTGTTTTTCATTCTCTTCTAACAATCTTCTTGAGACCACAAGCTCAGACCACAGGTCAGAAATCAACACAGGATTCAGAATGTGTGTGCAACTGGCTTAGAGGCATACTGCACTTGGGGAAGCCATCTGTCTTTTGGGATTGAGCAATTAAAGGAACTTTCTCCTACACAGCAGAAAAAGAGGCAGCTCCACCAGACTAAAGGCTACATGTGGGAGTTCATGTCTTAGGTGCTTTTTAATTTTAACTGAGTAGACTTATTTACAAGTTTGTTTGCAACCTTGATAAGTCTTTTACCTTCATCTCTTGAATTCAACTTCTCTATAGTGCTGCTTCATCTATGTTAACTAGTAATTGAGAGAATCTGTCCATGAAGACTGTGGAGCAGGAACATTGGTCTCATAGGTTCATATGGATTTCTGGCAGTGCTCAAAGTAAGCAAGGTGCTAGGCACAGTTCTTGGAATATAGCAGGAATATAGTGAATTATTGCAACAGAGATAATTTTTTTCTACCCTTTCACTCTTATCTTTTCTCCATTTCACAAGATAATTCCTTCTTTAAAATAGTTCTTCAACCCATGCTATATATTAAATAAATGAATTAGTTCTTATGTGAAATAAATATACTATTTGATTGCCAAATTATGTAAGCAATCTATCAGAAAGAAGATTAAAACCTTAAACCAAGTTTTCTTCACCTCAGCACTGTTGACATTTTGGGATGGAGAGTTGTAGTTGGTTATCTTGTGCACTGTAAAATGGTTAGCAGGATCCTGGGCTTCTACTCAGTAGATGCTAATAGCACTCTTTTAGTCCTGACATCTCAAAATATTTCCAGGCATTGCCTAGCTGGGAACCAACTGCTTTGAACCAATGGGCTTCATCACTTTCAGTTCCTTTTACCTCTCTCTAGCTCTCTGCTTCTGGATAGAAAAAGCAGGTTACAAAGGAAACATTCATTTACATATGATGTGTCAAAATGCATTCTACTGTCATGTATAACTAATTAGAACAAATTACAAAATAAAAGAAATGACAGAAAAAAAGAAACAAACATCAGGCATTTGTTTAAAATAGTAACAGCAACATTTCTGATGCTATTGTCATTAATTAGGGGCGCTATTCGCAGCATGAATGGTGCCATGGAATAAGTTTTCAGTATGAATGGTGTGTACTCTGAACCTGGGCAACACTGAACCTTTGGGAAATGAGTGGGACCAGACACAGGCAGCCTGGTCTCTCCACCTGCCACCTGTATTCCTGGGCAGTGACAAGCAGGGTCCTGTGATACCACAACGTTCCCTGACAGTAAAACAAAACAAAACAAAAAACCCCTTCACTATGTTCATCATGAGTGTGGAAAATGGCAGGAAATCATTTTGAAAAATACAGATGAGGATTAGAAGGGTTTTATGGATAATTTTCACTTTACCAGTGTCTTTAAAATGGGATGACTCATTCTGCAAATATTCCATTGATTTGAGGAGGTTGTAACTGTCTTAATAATTGTTCTCCTATGATACTTTGGCAAAATACCATAGAACAATAACAAATAGGAGAAAATATCATAGGAGAATAAATCCTGGTTTTGGAATAGGCTAGTTTATTGATATTTGTTCCAGCATAAATGACCACCTGATAAAACCCACAATTTCAAATCCTGCCAGTAATTTCAGATAAATGTGTTTGTAATTATCTGATCATTTGCTGGTCATTTCCTTTGATGTCTCACAGTTCTCCATATCCTCTGAATGTGCTGAGAGCCAATGACTTTCTCCTCAGCCCCAATTTTTCCCCTCTTCTTTAATTAGTCCCTTTCCTGGCTCCCACATGAGCCTTTTAATACATTAAATTTTTGAACCAGGAGGTCTAGTTAAAATGTGAACAATTCTCAATTTTTCCTGGTAGTCTATAACTCCAGAGTAGAAGGGCAATTTCTCTTTGGTATTGAATATACCATCTACTTTCCTGCCATCTTTCCAAATATCTACACATGCTGAAGTTATAAAAAAATTCTGAAAATACATATCTGTAATGCAAATTTTTTTTTGTTATTCATTGTTTAAAATCTCAGGTTTTATCATATACAGTGGCAGCCAGGTAAAGACACAATGCCTTGATTTTTATCTTCCTTGCACCAATCTGTTGCCTTCATTTTAAACAATGCTGTGTATAAAAGGCCTTTTACCATATTTGCATTTTCTCTTCTTCTGAGAGTGTCAGAGCTTTAACCATAGGGAAACCAGCAATTATGTTATACTGGTGAAACCCAGATGAGTTGGAAGAAAAGCAGAGACACTGAGAGGAGTTTGGGTGCTATTGCTTCTCTGTGTGAACAGAAGGGAATTAGGCTTCATAGAGATGATGAAAATCAGAGGTTGCAGCAGAAGTTACTTGGAAAAGGAGAGCAGGAGGGACTATCTTAAGAGATCTGATCACAGGCAAGAGCTTGGTAAATGCACCCTTGTCACCCACACAGTTCTCTCTCACTGTCCAGCTTCAGTTCTGACCAAAACTGAACTAGCAATCCTTTGCATTTTTAAAGACTCATGTATGTGGGTTTTTTTTCCTTAATCAAATGTTTTGTGAATTTCCCTAATGGACTTCAAACATATTAAAAGGCAACACATAATTATTGATGCTACTTCTCTGACACCAGAGCACATTACCGTTTCTCTTTAAAATCTTTGTCATCGTCACCATCAGTATGCTATAAGATGTTATAGCAACAGATATTTATTGCATGCCTATCGTTTGTAGAACACTGCCCTAAGCCCTGTATTTAGGTCTCTTCCTTCACTTGAAATTATACCAGGAATGAAAATGTAATACCTCATGCTGTCTTCCAAAGTTTAATATTTCAATGCACTCAATTTTTTTGTAATCTATTCTGCATTTTTCTCAGCTAACTTAAGCAAATCTGTTCAATGTCCCTTCACCATCCTAATCCTGCTTTTAATGCTTTCATCCTTTAACTTTGTCCATTTTCTGAACTATTTTTCTTTTCTCCCTTCCAGAGCACTCCTGAAATTGTACTCTACAAGGGTATCCTGTAAGCCATGCATGAGAAGCGTTTATGATTCTTGAAAGTGTCACCCCCCAATAACAAGCAGCCATTGTTGGATGCTGTTTAGCAGTGAGGGCATCTTCAAAATATGTAGAAAAACATTAAGAATGACAGTATGCCAACAACCACCCTGATTTCCATCTGCACATCTAGTAAGAAAATGACTCCCTCATTCCACTGAAAACAAAGTGCCAGCCTAAGAGAAACATAATATGTATTAATTATTTTCTTTCTGCATCTATTGTTTGTTTCAATTTTGTTTGATGTTCATGTATTTTATTTTGTAAACTCTGAAAAGACAAGAATTATGACTATTTCCTAATTTAGGGCCATAGATAATGACCCAAAACAGATAGTGTTTTGTTGAAATTGCTATTTGAATGATCTTCTTCCATTACAGTTGAATTTAGTATTGGTGGTCACTGGCCATCATCTTCTGTTCTTGATTTCTGTAAACATTTTGCAAATATAATTTATTCAACAAACACTGCCAAGAGGCTTAGAAACTCTAAATCCTCCCTTTGGCCACTGTCTTCTTCTTGGGAGGTCCCTCAAGAAAACACACAGAAGACATATGGAGGCACTCCTAACCTTGTAAGGGTATAAAGAGAGAACAGAGGTTCCAAATTTGGATTAGAGAATCAGAAACCATGAATTACATGGTGACAACTTCCATGTTTTCTTGTATGATCATGGCTCAAAGCAAAAGAAATTGTGACTCTACTTCTCTTCCTGTCTTACCATATAATAAAGAAAAATATGGGGCAAGTTCTTTAATCTATTTGGGCCTCAGTTTCTGCATGGGTTAAATTAAGATAACACCTATAAATTAAGGTCATTATAAAACTTAAATGAGTCAATAAATGCAAAATGCTTGAATGAGTTAATATATGTAAGTTCAAATAAGTAGGCATTATTTTTTGTTATTACTATTATTAGCTGTATATCTTAGGATGAGGTATTATAATAGTAACCAAAGAAATCTCTCGAGTGGTCATGTGTTTTTTAACCTTTGAATTAGAGGTCCCTGTCAATTGAATTATAATTAGTTATGCTTCTCCAAAGAAAGTGCCAATTTCTTAGTGGTTTCTGATGAAAGTCCCTTTTTCTTGTTACAACCAGTCTATTGCAGAAATGTTGGGAATATTTACTAGGAATTTTTGCCTAGTAAGTAAAAATTTCAGTAAATGCAATTGAAGTTGAAAGCATAGCACATTCATGATTCAGGAAATAATCTTAAAAATAAACCATGTGAAAATTATATTGCAATGATTTAAACACAAGATATTCATATTTTGTTGAGTCATAGTACATATAGTAGCACTGTGGAGATATTTTTTGGAAAAATCTAGTCATTACTGGAAATTTTTAAATAATAATCAGTGGGAGTTTTGTCAAAAACTTACTACACATGAGGAAGAAACTGTGTACAACACCTTTTAAACTAGTACTTGCTCAACAGTTTTCCTTAAGTAGCACTTGGTGCCGTTGCTTTAGAGTAGATTGCTATTTTCTTAGTCGTCTTAACACTTTATTTCACCTTGGTTTTGAGAGAACTGAGAAGTCATATATCTTAAGATGGAAAAATTAATATTTTTAAAACAGAGGCATACAGTGTGTCATGCTAAGTGAAGGCAGAGGAAGTCAGTAATAGACGTGCCCTAAGGTACAGCACAGTGGGTAGGTGTGGCCTGCAAATTGTCTTTGTGGTTCCGAATGTTCGGAACAAAAGGAGAACATGTGAACCACGAGATTCTTTCTGACCATATAATAAAGACAGCTGAGTTTCTTAAGAGAAGCAAAGAGGTTCTCTGCACTGAGACCTAAGAAAAAATTTCTGCAATGTGTTTTCACAAAAGGGATGCTGGATAAGGTGGTGGGCATTGTTTTGGGTTCCCTAGCAACCATGAGCATAATAGTAAGTTTTATAAGCTTCTTTTTTGTGTCCCTCGGAAAGGCCGGTGGCAGAAGAGCAACTAGCATCAGTAGAAGCAACTCTATAAGAGATTAAATAAGGAGGTTGCTTGGGATACATGCGATGCTCTGAGTGACTTACAGGTCACTTGTTGTATATGAATTTTAGGGAATCTCTCTGAAGAAGTGGTAAATATCCTGAAGCAGGAGGTAGAAGCCATGTTCTTTGTCTGAATGAGTGGAGATGTGCTCATGGAGCAGCCACTCCTGTACCACATGGGCCCCAGAAGCAAGTGACATGAGAATGCTACAAGTGACTTATGACAGTGGTCCTTGGGAAAGGAGTAGGGGAACAGTAGAAGCTCAGCGAGCTGCTGTTTCAGGATGATGGAATGGAACCAACTCCATGATGGTGTATGATCTTTTTAATGTGTTGTCAGATTTGGTTTGCTAATATTTTATTAAGCATTTTATATAAATGTTCATCAAAGATATTAGTCTAGCTTTCTACTCTCGTTTCCTTATCTGGTTTTGAAATCAAAGGATACTAGCTTGGTAGGACAAGTTCAAAAGCATTTCTGTCTCATGGAATGATTTAAGGAGCATTGGCATTAATTATTTAAAGATCTGGTGAATGCAGCAATGAATTTATCTGGATCTGTGCTTTTCTTTGTTAGAATGTTTTTTATTACTGCTTCAATACCTCAGCTTATTATTGGTCTATTTCAGTTTTCTATGTTCTCTTGTTTTAATTTTGGTTCCTATGTGTCTAGAAGTCTATTTTCTCTAATTTTTTTTGCATTATCAGTTTTATTTTTATTTTTAAATTTTTCATTTGTTTTATGTATATGTGACAGTAGAGTGTGTTTTGACATATTATACAAACATGGAGCACAACTTATTCTAATTAGGATCCCATTCCTGCAGTTGTACATGATGTGGAGTTTCATTGGTCATGTGTTTATATAGGAACATAGAGTTATGTCTGATTCATTCTGTTTTTCCTATTCCAACTCCTCTTCCCTTCATTC
The DNA here is from genome assembly GCA_020662805.1 of Glaucomys volans. Taxonomy (NCBI): domain Eukaryota; kingdom Metazoa; phylum Chordata; class Mammalia; order Rodentia; family Sciuridae; genus Glaucomys; species Glaucomys volans. The sequence continues at coordinate 31,742 of JAJEJO010000211.1, forward strand.
CCCTTTATCTAATCCAGTGCTATTGTCCCCCAACCCCTGCTTATTATGTGTTAGTATCCGCCTATCAGGGAGAACATTTGGTTTTGCTTTTTGGGGGGATTGACTTATTTCACTTAGCATGATAATCTCCAGTTCCACCCATTTACCAGCAAATGCCATAATTCTATTCTTCTTTATGAGTAAGTAATATTCCATTGTATATGTATGCCACATTTTCTTTATCCGTTCATCTGTTGAAAGGCACTTAAGTTTATAGTAGCTCAATTCACAATAGCTAAGCCTTGCATTTTCAGTTTTCAAAATAGTCTCTAATGATCCTCTGGATTTCAGTGCTATCTACTGAAATATCCCCCTTTTATTCTCTAATTTAATTAATTCATGTCCCATTCCCCCTTTGGTTAGTTTGGCTAAGGGTTCAACTATTTTGTTTATCTTTTCAAATAACTAAATTTTTGCTTCATTAATCCTTTGTAGTGTTCTCTTAATGGCTATTTGTGTTCATTAAGCTATTTGTAAACTTTCTGATTTTTTTAATGTAGGTGCTCATAGCTATAAATTTACCTCTTAGAACTGCTTTGTCTGTGTTCCAGAGATTCTGGTATGCTTTATTTTTATCATTTAATTCTAAGGATTTTAAAATTTCTCCCCTGATTTCTTTGATAATCTACTCATTATTCAAAAATGCATAGTTAAGTCTCCATGTATTTGTATATTATCTGTTTTTTCTTGCTGTTGATTTCTAATTTCATCTCATAGGTTCTCAAAAGATGCAAGGAACTATTTCAACTTTTTTGTATTTGCTAGATTTTATTTTGTGGCCTAATATATGATCAATTTTGGAGCAAATTCAGTAAACAGTAATATTAAAGTATATTCAGCTGTTTGAAATATTCTGTAGATGTCTGATAAGTCCTTTTAATATAAAGCATAATTTAGTGTAATAATTATTGATTTTTATGTCTAAATGACCTATCTATAGGTGCAAAGTGTGTTAAAGTCACTCGCTATTATTGTTTTGGGTTCTGTCTGTGCCATTTTGTGGTGTAATATTTGATTTATGAAATTAGGTGCACCAACATTCAGGTCATAAATATTCACAATCATTATAACTTCTTTATGGATTATTCTTTTTACCAATATATAGTGAACTTTGACTTTCCTGACTGACTTCAATTTTGCTTTGTTAGATATGAAGATGGCTATTTCTCCTTGCTTTTGAATTCCATTTTTTTGGACTATCATTTTTAATCTTTTTACTTTCAGTTTGTACTTGTCTTTGCTGATGACATGTGTTTCTTGTAGACAATATACAGTTAAGTTTTGTTTTGTTTTTCAAATCCAATATGCCAGTCTATGTCTTTTAATTGGAGAATTGAGACCACTCACATTCAGTGTTATTATAGAAAGGTATGTATTTTTTCTTGTCATTTTATTCCAAATGATTTGATCCTGATTCTCAATTGCTTATTTTACTCTTCTAATGAGATTTATTCATTCCTGACCTCTTTTGGCTGTTTTTAAGTCTTATGTGTGTGGGATTCCTTAAAGTATTTTTTGCAATGCTGGTTTTATGGTCAAGAATTCCTTTAGCTTATGCTTATCTTGGAAGGCTTTTATTTCTTCTTAGATTTTGAAGGATAACTTTGTTGGATCTAGTAATTTGAGTTGGCAGTTAGTTTCTTTTTTTTTTCTTTTTTTTAATTTATTTTTTATTCACACAGTTCATAAAATCTTACATTTACATAGGGTAGTACTGTCTGTCTCAGTCTACTATTTTTCCTGCCCCCATCCCATCCAGCCCATTTTCCTCCACACCATCCATACTTCCTCCCTTCTTTCCTTTCCCCCCCCATAACCCCTGTCACCCCCCCCCCACCCCCCCACCCCCCATTAGGTATCATCATCCACTGATCAGAGAAAACATTTGGCCTTTGGTTTTTTGGGCTTGGCTTATTTCACTTAGCATGATATTCTCCAACTCCACCCATTTACCAGCAAATGCCATAATTTATTCTTTTTTATGGCTGAGTAATATTCCATTGTGTATATATACCACAGTTTCTTTATCCATTCTTCAATTGAAGGGCATCTAGGTTGGTTCCACAATCTAGCTATTGTGAATTGAGCAGCTATGAACATAGATGTGGCTGCATCCCTATACTTTGCTGATTTTAAGACCTTTGGCAGTTAGTTTCTCGAAATGATGTATTTCGAGCTCACCTTGGCCTAATTTAGGGTTTCTGCGAGGAAAGCTACATTCTGATGGTTTGCCTTTATAAGTGACTGTGTTTCTCTTTCACAGCTTTTAACATTCTTTCCTTGTTCTGGCGTTTTGGCAGTTTGATATAATGTGTCATAAAGAGGTTCTTTTCTGCTCTTGTGTATTTGGGGTTTCAAATGCCTCTAGTGTCAAAGTCCATTTCATTCCCAAGGTTTGGGGAATTTTCTGCTATTATATTGTTGAATAGGTTTTCAGTGACATTCGCCTGTATCTCGGCTTCTTCCTTAATACCTGTGAGATTTGAGTTAGGTCTCATAATGTTCCAGAGTTCTTGTATATTCAGATCATGGTCTCTCTTTTTTTCCTTCCTTCTTTCTGAATTTTCAAGTTTGTCAACCTTGTGTTCAAGTCCTGAAATTGTGTTCTATTTGATTTAATCTATTGGAAAGACTTTAAACTGACTTTTTATTTCAGTTATTGTGCATTTCATTTCCAAGATTTCTGTTTAGTTTGTTTTCAGATTCTCTGTATCTTTATTGGAAGGTTCTTTTATACCTGTACTCTCTCTCTTAGTTCCTTCCTTATTTCTTTTGATTCCTTGATCAATTTAATGATAAACCTTTTGAATTCTTTGTCTAGCATTTCATCCAGTTCAGTATCCATGGATTCATTTACTGCAGAATTATGTACTTTTGGAGGTAGCTTTTTACCTTATTTTTTCATGTTTCCTATATTTTTGTTAGGTCTGAGGGTCTTTTTAGTGAGCTTATTTCTTTTTATGGTGTTCCTCATGCTGGGAGTTGATCTCAGCATCAAATTACTCACATGAGGTGCCCAAAGCGATAAGGGTTCAGTTCCCAGCCCTGCTATAGGAAGACAGAATAACCACCAGTAAGAGCAACTGCTTGATAGAAAACCATATATGATAAAATGAATTGAAAATGTTTTCTTAAACTCTGCTCATCAAAGAGAAGAAAAGGGAGTAAAGGTACAGAAAATGCTGAAGAAATTAGGCAAAAAGAATATAAAATCAACTGGGGGCTGTGCAGTGCTCCTGCAATCCTAGCTGCTTGGGAGGCTGGAGCAGAATGACAGCAAATCCAAGACCAGCCTGTGCCTCTCGGTGAGACCCCCCCATCTCAAAAGTAAAATAAAAGGAGTTAAAAATATAGCTCACCAACAGAGCCCCCTGGGGTTCAATTCCCAGTATCATCCCCCCCAAAAAAATAAAATTTATTTAAAATTACATAGAAATGGGAAGACAGGCATAGAAGAAATACCTAAAACAGAACAAAGTGTAACAAAAAATAAAAACAACCTACCAATCCAAGAAAGAAAAGGGTGGGAAGAGGAAGACACAGAAGGAAGAAAAAATAAGAGGAAAACCAAAGATAAAATAGGAGAGTAGAGAAATGAAGATGGAAAAAGAAAGTTAATATGATTGGTGAATTAAAACAAAAAACCAAAAAAAGCATGAATTTGTATAAATGCATGCAGTTACAACGAGGGGAATTAAAACAAACCATCACAGAACACCATACAAGCAAAAGCAGAAGCTGTGATTGAAAAGAACAACTTTCTCCTTGCCTGGGTGTGTAAGGTGGAGTGACTGGCTACCGGTACTTCTGTATTAGGAGCCCATTAGGCACTGGGGATGTGACAAAAGTTCAAGCCTCCAGGAGGCGTGACTCCTGAAGGTCACTGGGTGTGGGGGCAGTGACCAAATCAACAGGCTCCATGATGGGACTGAGCACAGCACCTTTAATTGTTTTCACCTCTAGGACCGTGCCAGGTTAGTAGCTCCATCTCAGGCCCAGATGCCAGAGATTCTTCTGGTGGCACAAACCTGAATGTCTTAGGGTTTGTGCAACCTGGAGGCCAAAACTGACCCTGATTCAGGTGGCAGCTCTGTATGCTCTTAGGGAAAAAGTCAAAAAAGGTCTTAGCTAGGTGCTCTTAACACAGTTCTCACCATGCCCTGCTCCCACCGGTCAGGTAGCCCTGAAACCCTCCCTGTGGTTTCTGTTGCTGAACTGTTCCCTGCTGGCTCAGAGGCGATGCCAATGGTGTGACTTCCACTGGGAGGTATGTGCCAGGGATCTCCACTCTCTGCTGGGGTGAAACCCTGTGGGCTGGGGCAAAGGAGTGCACCTCTGCTCCTGCCCTGGTGGGCAGCAGCTCTTGGCAGCCATAGGCTCGCCTCACTCTCGCTGTATAATTCAAAGTCGTTCTCCCATGCCAAAATTTGCTGCAATCTCCAGGAGTGAGAAGGTACTTTCCTAGTCAGCCAGCTAAGGCATAACCTCCACAAAAAGTCTTCTTGCCTAGGTATTCCATTTAAAAATTGAGAAAAGTGAAACACTTCTCTCTCACCATCCCACTGTGCAGCTTCTGTGTCAGCTAAGTTCAGTCTAATATTCCCTTCTGCTGCTGTTTCCAAAGCAATCTTGTCAGTTTGCCTCTCTTTTAATGTCTTTGTTGTGGGGCTGTCTCCCTGTCTGTCTCAGCTAAGCGTGTGCCACTTTGTAACTGGTTAACTCTTTCTCTGTTCTAGTAACCAAAATTTCGGAGGGTCTCCTTAATATTGATCTTCAGGGTTTTTCTTCAGAAGCCCACCTTGTTACATGGTGGACTAGATCATTCTAGTCCATCCATTTGCAATGACAGAGAAGTCGAAAAGTAACTTAGTTCCTACTCACCCCCATGCTCTTGATTGCGCAGGAGGAAAACTTTTTAAACCAAGATGGAAACCCTAGAGGTCAAAGAAGGATAAAAGGAAAGATTTTTTTAGTCAAATAAAAAGTAAGAATGCTTGCATGTTAAGAAATACTAAAAGCAAGATCAAAAGGTAAACAGTAAATCAAGAATAAGTTATCTGCAGTGCATATGAAAGAGAAACAATATTTAAGTCAACAGTTTTTATTGATATTAGAAAGACAAAACTCCATTAAAAAGTGGTCAAGGTGAATCAGAGAAATGAAAATTCAAAGGGCTAATAAAATATGAACAATAATAGGAATATTTCCCGTCAGTCTGCCAGAAAAAGGATGTTCGTTGAAGCACTTTTTGTGAAGGGAAAAACAGAAACAGTGTGTCTTATGCTGTTATAATAAAGTATCTCAGGCTGGGTATTTTATAAAGAAAAGAGGTTTCTGTAGGTCATAATTTTGGAAGGTGAAAATCCAAGATAGAAAGGTCCCATCTGGTCACGCTTGGGTGAGGGCCTCATGGTGGATGGCACTGCAATGGCCCAAATGCAAACAGAGGAGACTGATCACATGACAAGACAGGAAGGCAGAGGGGTTCAGGGGCAAGGCTCACTCTTTTTTTTTTTTTTTTTTTTTTTAACAACCCAGTCTCACAGGACTAACTGGAGTCTGGTGAAAACTACATTAATTTCTTTTGAAAGGAGCGTCTCAATGACCTAATCACTTTGCAAACCTTCCTCCCCCAGTGTCACCACACTGAGGACCAAGAAAACCATATGCAACCACATGCAAACCACAGCACAGAGTTGTAAATGCTTCTTGGTCTCAGAATGGTTGAACATCTTTTACTATATTTAGACCATCAATATAATGTGGAAATTAAAAAGAAGGAGTTTTGAGTTTTCTGGTTTTACTGGATGGATTTCTAAATATACAGAGAAAAGCAAGATGTAGAGGAATATTTTTAGTATGATCTATTTTTATAAACAATGAGCTGACAAAAATCAAATGTACACAAATGTGGACACTTATGTATAAATTATATGAGCACAAAAACTATAAAATATTGATTATTTGGAGGGAAGGGGAACAGAAGCCTGGAAAGAAGTAAGGTGTGTGTGCATACACATAGTTTGTAAGGAAAAAAGTGGTCGTCATAAAAAAAAAATCTCACTCATGTAAAATTGTATTTATATATCCAGAGGTGGCATTAAAAATATTTAACAACCGGTATGGCACAGGTACAAACCAATCAGAGCAGACGCTGACTGGTACATGGTCAGGGGTGTGCTCGCTGAATATCAGCCCTGTTATTTCCCCACATACTTGTGCCTTTATTTCTGTGGGATAGATTCCTCAGAGTAGGATTGCTGGGTCAAAGGGTATGTGTCTTTCCAATTTTAAAAGAAACTGACATAGTGCTGTCCAAAAAGGCGGTAGCAATTGACATTTTTTTCTAGCGATGTATGAGCACTCATTTTCCCTACATCCCAGGAGCAGTGGAGAACATATCAATCACTGAGCAGGGAAATATTCTAAGAGAGGCAAGTATTCTGTCTCCCAGCTAGAAGCCTCAGCTGTTGAAAAGAGTGAAAGGAGCTTGTGGTTTTAAGAAAGGTCTCTGACATGCTAATCTTAAACTCCAATACTGTGCGCTTGAGGTAGAGTGTCCACCAGCTGCTCCTGCCTCCCCCATGTAATCCCACCAGCTCTAATTTAGGCCTTGCCCCTTCTTCCTTGGCTGAGGTGATAATTTTATTGCAGCGGATGTTTCCATCTTTGAGGTATGTGATGCCACTTAAAGCTTTTATCATTAAACCCAGGGTCTCATGGTTCTCTCAGCAAATGGACACCATAATAACTGACTACTATTTTTAATAAACCAAAGTTTAAATCAGAAAACTCCAGTGACAAGGGCATGGACTCATGCTTGCTGGTGAATTTATGTGGAGATGAAGAGGTGAATGGTTTCTTTTGATGGGATATAAATATTCATAACTCTTGTTTTCTTTTGTTCTGGTCCTGGGGATTGAATCCAGGGTTACTCTACTCCTGTGCTGCACCCTCAGCCATTTTTACATTTTATTTTGAGACAGGGTCTTGCTACATTACTGAGACAGTTCTCAAACTTTGATCCTCCTGACTCAGTCCTGGAATTCGAGGAGTGTACTAATGCACCCGGCAACATGCACAAGACTTTGGTTAGGTATTTGGCCCACTGGGCCTGCTAAATGCTTAAAGGTAAGAAAGAGAGGGAGGAATCAAATATGATCGAATTTTCAGCATGACTAATGAAATGAATAATATATTTATAAAGAGGATTGATGAAAGTATGTTTTTTTTCCCCTCTAAGATAAATAAATTCAATTTTGAATATTGAGTTTCACTTAATAACAATAACAGGGTCATGCATTTATTGAGAGCTCACTATGTTCTGGGTCCTGGAAATACAGAGATAAATGACACAGTTCTAGCTCTGAAGACACGAAGTCTAGAGCTGTACATGGACAATTAAAGCATGTTGTGTGTATTTTAGTTAAGGTGCAAACTTCAGGATGTTAGAAGGGAAAAGAAAAAAGATACCTGGCTTTAACTAAGGGATCCTGGGTCTCTGCTGGCAATGGTGATACTAAGTTTATAATGGAACTAATGTGAATCCAATGAGATGTCAAGAAAGAATATTCTGGATGGAGGAAAAATGTGTACAAAGGCATAAAGATGGGGCATATGGGAAAAAATGAGTGGTTATGTACAGCTGGAATGTGAGGTGAACATGGGCAGCATCAAGAAACAGGTTTAAAAGTAGGATAATAAAAGGCATTCTAAGCTATGCCAAGGAATTGGAGTTATCCTGTAGTCGAGTGGCAAAGCATTGATAACGCAGGTGAACAATGACCAAACCTATTTTCAGAATAGATCATGTGCCCCTGTAGGAAAGGTGGATATGAGAAGGAGGACTGGGGAACTGGAGACAGAAGGCCCCATCAGCGGGGCTGAACATCTCAGCAAGGTCTGATGGGACCCTGTGGTGAGGGGGAGGTACTCACCAGGCCACAGGGACACAGAGTGGTGGTCCTTTTTATACTGTCTTCATGACTGCTTCTAGTTGTCCCAGATTGCCCACTTCAGTGCCCATCATTCAATCTGTCCATCTCTCTTCCTGTCTCCTCATGTTTCTGTCCATCAAGCCTATCTTCATTAGATATTGGATTAAGTAATCAATTTAACATAGAATAATGAATAAATAAATCACAGGCTCATTTTTAGAGGACCACTGTTAACTCTAAACTGAAGGCATTTCAGGTAGAGCATTTAGTTAAAAAGCATACTTTTTTGGCTGTGTAAGGGTGTCATTTACATTTCATAGCTGGACACCTGCTCTGCCTGCTTATAAAACCAGCCTTGTACTACGAACAGCACGGTCAGAGGTGAACAAGTGAGGTTTTCTCCCCAACCTTTTGACAAGGTCTCTGTATCAGTTTCTTTGGTTGCAAGAACCAAAACCAACTGGCTAAGCTGAGAAGAAGTGAAGAAGTTGAGGGCGAGGAGGGGGCCACTTCTTGGAAAGCCATGTGGCAGCTCATGGAATCAAAGGGAAAGTTGAAAAACCAGCCTGGAGAAGTAAGTAGTTCCAGTGATCTTTGAATCAGGAACTGATAAACTGTTCCTCTGGGACACTGCCCTAGAGGAGCCTTGACTCAATTTAAATTCCAAGGGGAAAGCACTTGATCAGCTTAGTTTGCTTCATGTATCCATTCCATGTTGAAGGCAGGATGAGGGTGAGGGGCACCATGATTCAAATCTCGCAGTTCCCCTTAGGATGAGGAAAATGGTGTCTGTCACCAGAAGAGAAAATGAATGTTGGGACAATGAGCACAGTGGATCCCCATTGCAGTACCATGTTGCTAATTTATAAATTAAGGGATCTGGGAGATTAATTTATAAATTAACAGGTGTAGACCATTGGCGTTTAGGAGTCCAATATGGTTTAGTTTTTTTTCCCTTCACTTTGTGGATACCCCTTCTCAATTCTTCCCTTAGTCTTTGAGCGTGAGACAATTTCCATTTTAGATGTTTGGTTTTAGTTCTATTCTAGTCTCAATAGAACTACCAGTGTCTGCATGCTGCATATTTCCGATTGGTTCATAGCAATGGAAAAGGCTAGTGTTTAAGGAATAAAGCTATGAAATAAATCTTTACAGAAGTAATGGAAAGGTACGGGTTTCATAACTTCCTTGCAGTAGAGGCTGTTTCAGAAATTAGCTTTGTTTAAAAGCACGTGGAATCTTTGTTTGGGGGAATTTCTACTTTTCTTTCCATTTCAAGACCAAGAATGTATATTCATAAGGTTATTAAAATACAATTTTTCCATCTCTGATTTGACAAAATATTGACCAAAGAGGTAATTATAGTAGAAGCTGCTCAGTTTATGTGTGTTAGTCGCAGCAATTGCCATAAGGACATTTCCAGAGACCCTCTAAGGGTGCTCTTCGTGGAGTCCAGGAAGCCAGGGTCTCTGGCTTGCTGCAGTCCTGGCAAGAGCCCTCCCTTGCCTTTTTACAGCAATAGCAGATGCTTGGCACTGGTTGATGTTTGCCACCATAAGTTTCTTTCTACTCAAAACCATAAGATGTTTTCTGGCACTGTTACGGCTTCATCGTGGAACTTTTCCTTCTTCATTAGAGATGAGCAGAATCCTAGTGACTTGAGTTCTGGCTTTGATTTGGGAAGTAAATTTCAAGGAAAAAAGTGGAGCGAATGCCTTTGATTTCTAACTTTTCTCTCTTACTTGTGTATGACTATAACTGAAATTATAGCCTTCTATCGTTTTTCCCTTGAATGATTTTTTGACCTGCTTCGAACAAATGGGAAAATAAACTAACCAGCATGAGAAAACCAGTGTCAGCATTAGAAAACCATGTGTAAGAGCAAATGGAAAACCAACATCCACGACTCATAAAAATTAATGGCAGGGTGTGGCACACAGCTGCCCAACTGATGAGAAGAAAGCTATATTGTGAATTGCTACGGAATTAACTGTTGTAAGAGGAGAAGCATAGTAATAGTGGATTTGAGCTGGTAACATCAGTGGAGAGAAATATTTAAGCATTGCCTGAGAATCAGTGGCTTTCTTTGATACCTAGGTGTTTTTTTACCATGGAAATACTTATCCAAAGATAATTATAGTGGTTATGACAATTGTTTCTGGTGAGATAAGGAAACTAGAGTATTCTGAAAAAGGAAGGTTTAGGTTTGAGACATTTTGACTAAGAGGATCTTACTATACACACTTGGGCAGAAAAATCAGAATTTTACTACTTTCTGAAGACTGGACATACTTAAATAATTTAAGTTGAAGGTGAAGAAAAGAAACATGAATCAAATAAAGGTCAAAATTGCTACTCTGACATAGTGGACATCACTTCTGCTCACATAACATTGGCCAAAGCAAGCTGTGTGTTAATCATGGGGAGGGAAATCAATGGGGTGGGAAATCTACTCCTCCTATGGGAGTTTGGTAAAGAGATGCAAGTATTTTGAACAAATAATGTAATCTACTATATTGCTGATATAATTTATTTAAATATCAAAAAGTTTTAGTTCATTTATTATTGTAGTATATTTCCAAATACTTATTTTTCTAGCAAATCTTCATAGCAAGTTTTCAAATTTAGTGAAATAAAGATTTTCATACTAATCTCTTATTTTGTATTACATCTGTGCTATATGTCTCTTATGTCCTCTTCCCCTTGTTGTAACTTCTGCTTTCTTCCATGATTAATTTTACCAGAGTTTTGCATATTGGCTTTTTTAGAGTAGAGAGTTTTGTAGTTGCTATTTGTGATACTTATTTTTATTGTCCAAGTGTCTGCCCCTACCTTCATTGTTTCTGCTGAGCCTATTTTCTTTGTTTTTTTTTTTTATCAGTTTTTAATTCCTATGTTAATATTCAACCAACTAATTTTCATTTTTCTCCTATATAAGTATTTAACCCTATATTTCCTATATTAGCTGCCTCTCATGAATTTCCATATGTAATAGTTTCAATGCCATCCATTGCTGAGTATTTTCTAATTTTCATATGGCTTCTTTGATCTGCTAAGTTTATTTTAAGTGTGTGCATTTATTTGACATTGCTAATTATGTTCTTCAAATATTCTGCATCCCTAATCATGTCTTATTTCTCTGTCTAGCATTTCTGATAGAGGTATGTTTCAGTAACTCACCATAAATTCAATAACTGGATTTGTGATTTTTCTCATTGTAATTTTTAACATTTTTTTTGAGGTTGTGTTATAAATTGCATATAAATTTGGGAATCTTTGTGAATTGTACTTTTTGTCCCCAGGCATGACTCTACCTCTGATAATATTTCTTGACTAAAGGTACATTTTAGTCTAATGTTAATATGACTACTCCAGCTTTATTTTACTTAACATTCTGTGCTATATATTTTCTATTTTTAAATTTTCATTCTTTTTCACTTCCCTATGTTTTTTTCTTGCTGATGGATTTTGTTTTTATATTCCAACTGGAATTTTCTTTACATTTGCTTAGTACATTTACATTTACAGTGATTGTTTTTACATTTGGATTTTTCCAACCATTCCATTTTATTCTATTTTTCTTCATTTAAGGTAAATTAAGTTAAAATACAAATCTGTGTGAGAGTAATTTGGTCACAATGAGAGCAGCACCTAGGTTGAAACAGATATTCTTACTTTTTACCTTATTTTACTGGTGGGCAGATTTTTCTTTGAGTCTGTCCTTTCATAGAGGTGGTATCTTATAAGACCTCAAACTTGATGTGTGTTATTTAGCTCTCTTTTTCTTAGTTTGGCCCAAGGCCTTATTTTTGTTCATGTATGGCTGCTATAATCCAAATTGATATGAGATTGATGAATTGGTTACAAAGACCACTTCTAATTTTTAGCTTCCTCTTTGTTTGGGGGTCCCTGGTTATACTTTCTTATGAGTTCAGCTTTAATATTTGACATGTTTTATTCTGCCTTTGTGGATGTTAGGAGGCATATAGTATTTCTCTTTTTATTGATACATGTTTATTAAACAGAGTGGTGGGTTTCATTGTGGCATAATTGAGCATACTTAAAAATACAGTTTGATCAATTTCACTCCCCATACTTTCCCCACACCCTTCTCTTCTCCTTCCCTTTGGTCTAACACTACTGGTCTTCTAATTTCATGGATTTGTTTTTGTTTTTGTTTTTGTTTTTTCCATCTAGCTTTTACATATGAGAGAAAACATACAGTACTTTTCTCTCTGTATCAACTTATCTTGGTCAAAATTGTGGTCTCCAGTTCCATCCATTTTATGGAATTATGCTCCAGTTCCATCCATTTTATCCAATTATGCTAATGGCATAATTTTGTTCTTTATGGCTGATGAGTAGTTGTGTGTGTGTGTGTGTGTGTGTGTGTGTGTGTGTGTATCACACTTTAACCATTCTTCTGTTGATACCTAGGCTGATTCTATAACTTGGTTATTGTGAATTGTGCTGCAATAAGCATGAATATTCATCTATGTCTAAAATGTGCTGACTTTAATTCTTTTGATAAATAACAAGGAGCAGTATAAATGGATCATAGGTTGTTCTATTTTGGAGACTTTTGAGAAACCTCTGTACTGATTTTGATAATGACTGCACTCATTTAGATTTCTATCACCAGTGCATGAGTTCCTTTTCCTCCATACCCTCATCAGCATTTATTACTCGTATTCTAGATGATTGCCATTCTAACTGGAGTGAAATGAAATCTGTGTAGTTTTGGTGTCAATTTCCTTGATAGAGAGTTTTTAGCTGTTTGTACTTCTTTTGAGAAATGTCCGTTCAATTCATTCACATGTTTATTGACTGAGGTTTTTTTTAATGTTAAGTTTTTGAGCTATCTATTTTTAAATTTCTCCTCCTCCTCCTCCTCCTCCTCCTCCTCCTCCTCTTCTTCTTCTTCTTCTTCTTATTTATTTGGTACCAGGGATTGAATGCAGGGGCACTTGACCACTGAGCCACATCCCAGCCCTATTTTTTACTTTTATTTAGAGGTAGAGTCTCACTGAGTTGCTTAGCGCCTGGCCATGGCTGAGGCTGGCTTTGAACTCACGATCCCAAGCCACTGGGATTTGCAGGCGTGCGACACCACACCTGGCAGTATTGTTACTAGTCCCCTAATGGGACTAATGTGGGAGGAGTAGCTGACACATATTTTTCTCCTATTCTGTTGGTTGTTTTCTCACTTCTGAGGAAAGCTCTGCAGAAGCTTTTTAAATTCAATGCCCTTCCCATATATTTCCTCAGTGTACCTTGTTCCCCATGTTATTGGAAATGGAAATTCTACTGTTAAAAAAAAATTAAAAGTGTATGAACACTGCTTCCTCTCTGTGTTCTATTTTCTTAGATATATCATCTTTTAAATTCCTTTACTCCAACTGTAAGTCCTAGATTTTTAAGAAAATAGACTTGACACCTTCCATCAGCTGGGCCCAGTATGTAACCAAAAGAAGTATGTTTACACATTTTTTTCATTTAGGAAAAGATCTTTACATATTTCTAGTGTTGGTATGAGTTTGTATTTTAGTGCCACTGCTTAAGCTGTGAGGAAACTTTATTTTTCCAAATGAGTAATATCGGAATGTTACCAAAGTCTGCACTGCAAAATACCAACACCATAATTATTTTTATAAATTAAGACACATACACTTCTGTTTTCTGGTATACCAAAGCTTAAGTGTGATTTAGAAATCCAGAGGGTCTGTGGTCCCTGTTCTTGAAAGATGCCTGGTAATGACTATTTCAGTTTATGTGCATTTTGGAAAGTATAAAAGCTAAAAGTTACTTTTGTTGCGACTTGCAAATTCTAGCAAGAATTTTTCAAGGTTCAATTTTACATGAAATGTTACAGTGAAATTTGAATGAAGTAAACACCAAATGCAGCAATTCATATTGATAAAAAATTCTAAAATCAAATTCAAACTCCAAGTTTGTCAAATGAGAGGCTGCAGGACAAGTTAAATGTCTATAGCTCAGTGAAATTTTATAGTATCTTTTTCTACTTTATAATATCAAACTTGACCGTTAACAGTTTAATCATAGTGTAAGCCTCATAAAAAAATCAAGCAGGTAAGCACAAACAGAAATTTTAGTGACTGAATAATAATAGTTATGACATGAATTATTAAGTATTGAGAGGACACTTTGTGCCAATAACTCCACATTCTCTATTTCTTATCTTTTTTTTCCAACTCTGCAGGGAACAAAAAGAAACTCACTGAAATGCTTTAATACAACTATTTTGAATTCTTTTCCAAGAAATTCATAAATCTTCATTTCTGTTGGGTTGGTCACTGGATATTTTTCTTCTTTGATTGTGTCATGCTTTCTTGATTCTTCATGCACTGGAGTTTGCACACTTGAAAAATTTTGCCTTTTCCGTATTTCATAGAGCAGTGTCAGTTGAAGAAGGATGCCTGATCCCTTTTCTTGTTCCTAGCTGTTCCAGATGTCCAAAATGCAGGAATGTCAGTGTTCTGTATGAGGTGCGCTAGAGACTGACTCCATGAGGAATGCTCTGCCGTGCTAAGAGTAAGGCACATTTTGCTTCTCCTTCTCCCTTTTGGAGGAAAAACCTTAGTTTGTTGCCTCTTGCTGATCTTGCAGAGCCATGTCAATCATGGAAGAATGCCAATCACTTTTCCTTTAATCCTAATATGAGATAATATAGAAATCAGTCTCTTAAGGAGTGGACCAAAAGGCCAAGAGGGCTCTCTCTTTGGTATCCATGGGGTGAAGACTTGGGATAAGGCAATTTCCTTTTGGCAGGGGGTCTTAGCTAAGCTGTCTTGGAGGAGGGACTGAAATGGGAAAGGTGAATTTGTTCTTCCTTTTATTGGTGTAAATTTTCTCAGCTGCTGGGGTGCTTCAAATTTTCAACTAGATTTTCAGTTTCTCATAACAGTGTTTTTGTTTAAATAATATCAGCATTTCTATAGAGGAATGAGGGCTAGGACTTCCTATTCCACTACCTAAGGATGTCACTCCTTACCAAGGTATTGTCAGTGTACTTCTAGCTGTACAATTTTTATGGAAAGTTATCAATTTTGCAGAGGGTTATTGACTAAGGGGAAGTTTATATAACTATGAGGCCTATAAATTGATCAGGTGGCAGTATTATGACTCCAGTCATATGTTTACTCATACTCATCTATTACTTTCTTTTAAGATTAATAATAGTATTCTATGGTTTTCATTACAATGGTCTTTCACAGGATTAGGAAGTTTCATAATCTATATGTTAGACTAGTAACTAAAAATTAGAATTTGGGAATTTCGTGGTTGCTGGATATCATACATAGTGTTAGACTTATCTTGGAAGGTTAAAATGTGGACGGGCACATTTCTTCATAAGGACATAGTCAACATCTATTTATTTATTTACACAAGTTCCTCATGTAACTTTGACACAAGTGGTCAAACTGCTTGTTGATGTAGGTCATTTAGCATCAGTTTCATGCTTTTGTGACTAGGTGGATTACAGAACAAAACTTCTTCATTGCCACTTTAGGTGTAGGAAGAAAATAAATCTTATTTAGCTCTAATATGAAGTGACATTTTTGGTTCTCATCTAAAGAAACCAAACCTATAAAATATTTATTAAATTTCAATCAAATAATTATTACTATATCTCCTGATATTTGCATAAACACATTGCAGAAACTTATGAACAGGTTGTGGAATCTGTTTAAGAGTTATATTAGACAAACAAAAACATTTTTGTCAGTGAAATAATGTGTTACAAGAAAATGACAAAAATACTCTAGTCAAATTGAAAAAACAAAAAACAGAGAAGAATCTAAATCCTTAAACTTAGACTTAAAATATGCATCTAAAACAATGTTTTTATGAGCTCAGACAAAATACAAGGCAAAAACTTTCAAGCAAGGATTCAGAACTCCCAAATCTTTTGGGTATCCTTTGCATGGGTACAATTGGGTTTAGGCAGATACAAATTAAAAACAAGACATCAAATATTCCCTTATTTAGTAAGATATAAAACAAATTTTAGGGAGAAATCTTACATGTGTTTTCTGGTATTATTGGAGAAGCTAAAAGAAAACATTGGTAGCATGTTATGGGATGGTGAATCCTTCTGTTCTGAATGCCAAACTAGAGGTTGACACTTCCTACTTTTCTTTCTTTTTTTTTTTTAATACTTTTTATTTGTTCTTCTTAGTTACACATGACAGTAGAATGTATTTTGACAATCATGCATACTTGGAGTGTACTTTCCCATTCTTGTGGTTGTACATTATATGGAGTTAACTGCTTGTGTATTCATATATGAACTTAGGAAAGTTTTGTCCAATTCTTTCTACTGTCTCCTACTGTAAACAGCAAAGTCACAGGCGTTCTGGTTATTTATTTGTAGCCTCCTAATAATCCTTCCAGCAGAAACATAGCTGGTGTTAGGTAATTATTTGTCATTTGAATCTAATACTTTTTCTCCATCTTGCAAAGTCCTTTGATGTGTCCTATTCGGTGACAGGAAAATCAAAAATACTTTGCCATTCGTCACTGCTGCAAATCACTGACGTGGGATCCCTCTGCCTGTGTTTATCTAGCAACCTTGTTGTGTTGCTACTGGAGCATTGCCCCACATGAACTCTTTAATCACCAGGCAAGATCTTTCCGCCTCTGCTTCAGGATCATAATCCAGTGAATACCTTTAACTCTCCTCTGGATCTGAGAGTTCACATCCCAGGCATGTAAACTATGGAAATCCAAGTCCATTCCATACCCTGCTCATCCAGCAAGGGTAATAGGTCTGTAAGAATATTTCCGAAAATTTTAAAAAGATGACATTGTTTACCAATATTATTTCCTGATCATTTTTATAATAATGTTATATTGCAATTGCACTGAATGAGCTGTAGGGTTGATCTAGGATTAAATCATTCTAATTATGCCCTATTTTCTCTTTTGTAAGAGGTGGCTTGTGCTTATCATGTAACAACACTGGCCTTCTCATAAGTCATTTAAATCAAGTTGCTCTCTAAAATCCTTCAGTGTTCTTCATAATTTGCAGGATATAATGTAAAGTCTGAATTTCTTAGCATATTATCAAGGCTCTTATTTTCTTTATTAATATTGCTTCTATTGTTTACTTTTTAGGAAACTTTTTCCATTCCTTGCCTTTCCCCCTGTTGGAAGACTTCACACTTCAGCTCTTCATCACTGTTTATAGTAATATACATAAAATATTTGTCACTGGCTATGGGCTGTCTTGATTTTTGTGACATTTTAAGAGTGTGCGTGTGTGTGTGTGTGTGTGTGTGTGCATGCAACATGCCTTCAGAGAAGCCAGTACATCAATGATTTTTAATCTCTTGTAGTAAAAACTTAACTAACTTTATCTATAGCTAACAGGCATGTCATGAGTAACTCTTGTATACACTTGCAAAGATCAGAACAGTGATTAGTCACTTTCTACATTTCATAGTCATTTTCTATACTTTTTAGCTAAGAAACAATGTCAGCTGACTTTTTAAATGATTTCTCTGTTTTATGAGTAGTATCCATCAGGTATATTAACATGCACATGATTATTTGGAGAAAATGCCTTTTCTCTCAAATACTAATAGAACTTTAATGCATATACTTAAAATAATAATAAGACAATCCCAGTGACCACAGTGGTCACTAGATGGCACATCACAAGCTCCTGTGGGGCTGTTACCTAAACTGATCCATAATTTGAATAATGAGTTGAAGATTCAGGCAATTTTCTTTGGGAAAATAGTCATCAGAAGTGATATTCAATAAATTTGTTTCAAAGTAAAACTTGGATTTAGGACGTTGCCTACTTTGTTTTCTATTTCTATGACAGAATACCCAAGACTGAGTAATTATAAAGAAGAGAGGTTATGATACCTCATGGTTCTAGAAACTGGGAAGTCTCAGAGCATGACACCAGTACCTGCTTGGCTTCTGGTGAGGGTCTTGTGCTGTTTCCTAGGATGGTGGAAAAGTGAGAGGGCAAGCAGGTACATGCAAAAGAGGCAAACTGTAGCCTTACTTTATAACAAACCACTCTCATGGCAATTAATCCAGTCCTTTAGAATCACATTAATCCCTTGCAATGGCCTAATTCCATCTTTAAGTCACAATCACCTCTCAATACCATTACATTGGCAATTGAATTTCAATATGGAGGGAATGGAACACATTCAAACCACAGTGAAAGGGAGCTGTAAGGAATCATTCGTTCAACAGGAAATTGTTTTAAATAAACTGGGCATTATGCACTGTGTCAGGCTCTGGAAAAGATAGCAAGGTGATAAGACCTGGGCCTGAATGAAGTTTAAAAGCAGAGCTGAGAGCACAAGTCTCTATCTTTTGACACTTGGCAATGGTCTGGGTACTTCCAATAATGCTGGGGAGGAGATTCCTTTGACTGGCATCTCTAAGTTAGAGGAATGCAGCCATGTTCTATTTCAAATCAAAAATTGTCTTTTTGAAGAGTAAAGTGCAGTTTAACAGCCTATCCCTGTTGCACAGATATGAAGGATAATGTTTAATGATTGCTTAATTTTCTGGCATTTTGTGTTTGTATGTGTTTAATTATTTTTACTAGAGGTTCATATGGAGTGAAAATAGAATAAGAGTTGTTTCCCATATTTTCTGGATAAAAAAGGATTTATCATGATGTCAGAACCCGGCAGGAGACTTTGTGCTGCTTCCCTGAACACCAGCTTCTAAGAAACTTTTTTTTTTTTCTTTCTGGATCTTCTCTCCCTGACCCTGGCATTCTCCTTTACCACCTTAGACTTTAATATCAACATTTGGGTAGGGGTATCTCTAGGCCTTCATCATGGTGCCCTTGTTTTCACTGGTGTCTCCCTGTTTCTTTATCTTCATGAGCCCTTTCCTTTAGATTCTTTAGTCTCCTCCCATGACCTTCAGGTTAAAAGTCTAGCACCTAACCTGCACGAAGAGCCCTGCATGACCTGGCCTGTCTTCCTTTCTAGCCTCATGGCCTGTCACTTCCTCTTATTTTGAATTTCAGTCAGGTGGAACTCTTTGCATTGTTCCAGACAAACTATTTTGTTTGACACTGCACTGCTCCTTGCTCTCAACAACATCTGTTTTTTTTTGTTGTTGTTGTTTGTTTGTTTCCCCATCTCTCACACGTCTGGATACATCCTTCTTGGGCTTCCAGTATCTATCAAGTTGTCCCTTCTGAGGTGCTTCTTTATGGTACTAGGGATTGAACCCAAGGGTACTTAACCACTGAGCTACATCCCCAACCCTTTTTTTTTGTATTTTATTTCAAGACAGAGTCTCACTGAGTTGTGTAGGCCCTTGCTAAGTTGCTGAGGGTGGCTTTGAACGAGCGATCCTCCTGCCTCAGTTTCCTCAGCCACTGGGGTTATGGTCATGTGCCACCATGCTGGTTTCTAGGTGCTGACTTTAACCCTTGTACTTCTAATTAGATTTCCTACTTCCAGGTTTCTAAAGCATCCCATGCCTTTCCACACTCTTATCATACCATGCTGAGGAGGTTTTTTTCTTTCTTTGATTTTTGTTTTGTTTTCTATTTTTTAGTTACTTTTTAATTTTATCTATAACCTTCATTAGCCTATAAACTCTTGAGTAACTGGATCTTATTTATCTTGATGTCACTGAGCCTTGTCCTTGCTTAACATCCAGACCCTCAGTAATGTTGAGTGAATAAATGAATGAGATTTCTGCAGGCAACATTTGAAGACTATTTGAGGGATTCTGGGGGATGACTGAAGACATCTGAGATAGGAAACTTTTCTAAATAACTTACAGAGCAGAAAAAAAAAAAAAAACTAAATTGGTATTGAAAGAAAAAAAATAGTATAACTCCTGAACAAGAAAGTAGAAAAATAAGTGGAAAATTCACAGTGAACTACAGTGTATTTCAGTTTCAACACAAGAATTTTTTACATTTATGAACCCAAAGTGATCTACAGTATCACTGGAGGTTGAAGTTGATTCTAGAGTGCAGGCACATAGGACTCCACGGTTCTCTGCGGAAGACTTTAATTACACAGTTTATGTAGTCAGTGCAGAGGATGAAAATAACTCACGCTGCAGTAAACCTGAAATCAAATATACAAATGTACTTGAGAATGTCTGCTGTGGCTCTTGAGGGGTGGTGTGACTTGGATGTCTTTCCAGAAGGAGACCTTTCATTCCTCTGTTCCGTACTGCTTTCATGGAGGAAATGATCCCAACGTCTTCCTTCACATGGTGGATTAAGAACGTTCAGCTCCATCCATCCTGACCTCATGCAGCCCTCTTCTGCTCCTTCATAAATGCAAGACTTTAGTCCTCCCAAGGCCCCAGCCCCCTCAAATGAATGATTATGGAGGTTCACATGTGTTCCTAGGCTAATGCTCACTGTCTATGGCTTCCATCTCCAAAAGCAACCTAATCTTATATTACTGTCCGACTCCTTTCCTCTTCCCCCTTTGCAACCTCTCCATAACATCTGATTTATAGTTATTCCTAATAGTGTGGTAATTGCTGTAATATTCTGTTAAATTTAAAAAGCCATGTATTTTTCCATCATAAAATAACACATTTTTATGGAAAGTATGAAAATTTAAATAGAGAAATTTAAAAATTGTTCTTTCATCTCGTATAACTGTTAATATTTTGGTATATTTCCTGCCAGTCCTTTTTATATACACATTTTTTCCAATCATAAGTCTGTACACTAAATCTTTATTAAACATCATAATGAAAACCTTTTTTGTATTTTTATGAACTCTTGATAACAGCATACACATATTGCCCGGTTTATTCACTTCATGTTACAGTGATAGGCCCAGTTAGATTGGGCCTGTGTGACTGAGTTACAGTCAGTGGAATGTGAGCAAAGTGACGCAAGTCTCATTTAAGGACTCCTCCTTAGCAGTGCTCTGCAAGATCCTTTGGCCTTCTTTTCTCTTCCCTTAAAAGTCACAAAAACCAAGCCCAGCATGGTGGCACTCATTTGCAATCCCAGTGAGGCAGGAGGACTGTAACTACCGGCCAAGCACAAGACCAAATTGGGTAACATAGCGAGACCCTGACTCAAAAAAAATAACTATTAAAAAATTTAAAAGTGCCACATGTACTAAAAACCAGAGCTATTAATTTGTGATAGAAAGTACTGGATTTTAGAGTCACTGCTTGGAGAAGGGCTGACAACCCACTTGGATTGTGTCATTTGTTGTGTTAAAGCCACTGATAGATTTGTTATTGTGGCATGGCTTAGCATGTTCTAATATGTATATGGTTATTTTTAGTAATTGTTTTCAATACTTTTTTATTGCTATTACAAAATATAATATGATGACTATCTTTTGTGTGGAGGTTCTTCCTCTTCCATTTTCAAATTATTCCCTTTAGATGGGTTTCCAGAAATTTTAAAAAAAGTTTTGATTGAATGATAAAATGCTTTAATACATATTTAGTTTTTATATCACACTTTTCAGAGCATTATGTTTATATAATAACTAATTATGAACATATCGTCCTCCTGAGATTGTAAGTTCTTGAAAAGCAGAATCAGTATCTTATTTATTTTTATGTCTCCACTTCAAAGCACAGTATCTTTCACATAAAAGGTACTCTGGAACATTTGCAGAGTGAAGGAGTGGTTGTGGATTGTTATATTGCAGATATGTTTTAGTCACTCTCATGATTTTAGCTTGAATAATGGCAAATTTTATCCCTAAAAGCTTAGGATACTATAGGTCTTATTTTTAGCCCCAAATAGGCATTAGCTTGAAGCTAATGCTGTACTATCAAATATTTAGAAATACATAAGTATATTTAAAATTATGGATGATGCTATTTTTTCCCCATTGCTAACATGCTTCTGACCTGAATTTGGGCTGTATCATCTTTTATGTATGTAAAACTAAACATTGTCTCTATATAATATAAAATAAAGAAATTTTATATTATTTTAAAAGGTAGTTTAGGTTATTTGAATAGTTACCCACATAGATGTGTTAAGCAGTCCATACAGATCAATTGTCTGTGTCTGGTCACAGATACCCTAAATAAAGCATCTTTCCAATGGTTATATTAAGCAATGTTAAAATTGCATTTCAGTGAAAGTGATGCATTTTAAATCTGTCACGTTGTAATTGCTCCATTAGTGTAGTAATAAAATGTATGCTTATTAAATACATTTAATATCAAAATGGGTCCTGAAAAAAATATGTTTAGAATAATATAATCATGTATGTCACAAATGTGGATCACATTTTTATTTACATATTTACAGAGATTGACCAAGTTCTCTAGGGGAAACACATCTTCTATGCAGACAGAAGGGAAAGAGGAAAAGGGTATAGAAAAACACACATCATGTTTGTGTGGGGGATCTGAGGTAGACTTCTAACCTGGTGTCCCCTATTTTCTCTGTGCAGCAAGAGATGACATCTTTGCTGAGTGTTTGTGAAATGACTGGCATCCTGCTTCTTGCTCTGTGATCCTCCTCGACCCTTTCTGGGACCTTGCCTATGATTTCCTTTCATTTAGCTTGTAAATAAGTGGGGTTTCATTCACCTCTTCCTCCAAATATCTCTTCAACTCTCACCCCCTCTTCCACTTACTTTAGCCATTCTCCTCATCCAAGTTTCCTGGTTAAGGGAAACTCGTGGTGATCACCTCTGACTCCCTCCTTGAGTCACAGTGACTCCAAACTTTCCTTATAGTTTTTGGTCTGAAGTTATTATCACCACTTAATTGTGGATTCAGTGGGCATTTTTCAGTTGTCATCCTACTGAATCTCTCCACAGTTCATGACTCTGATGGTCATTCTTTCTTTCTTGAAACCTTCTCCTAAACGGATACTTCTCCTAAATGTGGGATACCACATTCTCCTGGCTTACCTCATTTCCATTTGACCTTTCTGTTTTCTGAGTTCTTCACAGATGTTGTTTCCTGATTCTGCTTTTCTTCTCATTTATGCTGCAAACAGCCTATTTGAAATTAGGGTTCTCTATTTTAACTATTGCACTAAATAACGTTTGAGCAGAATAACATGTATGGAGTATAATTAAAACATTCTGGTCATATCGGAATTCATATTTAGAATTTCCCTCCATCCATCCTCTGGTGGCATTTTACCTTACCAAAAACAAAAACAAAAACAAAAACAAAACAAAACAAAACAAAAAACCCCAAAGCAATTCATTATTATCTCATTCAAAATCAGTGTTATTATATGATATAATATAACAAGGTACAACTAGTACCAGGAAGATGAAAATATTTATCACATTATCTTTGACCACACTTGGCACATGGTTGAAAGGAGTCAAAGCACTTCACACTTAGGAGGAAGTCATAAAAAACAAACACCAGGTCATCAGGTTCCAACTATTATGAAGAAAATTTGTTTCCCAGAGATGCTGAAGACAGTATAAAACCTGAAGAAAATGTAAAAGTAAGGAGAGAGATACACATGTTATGCATGTTAGTTTGCATCATAGTGTGGAAGGCAGTGGCATCTCCGTCTTGATTTCATTCATGGAGTTTACTTCCCTGACAGATTAAAGTTGCCTTTCTTGGGTGAGAGATTCTGGGATGTAATATAAAAAGAAATGTGAAAATTCATCAAGTGAGTATCTAAAAAAATCACTGAGTCTTGTATCAGATGTTTAAATTTAGCAAGTAGAAGGTGTTGAAGTCTTGGACACTGTGCTTGATGATATTTGAATTGAAAGTAGTGATTAGTTTCCTGACCTCACACAGTGCTGATGACATCATCCTTCTACTTTCATTTTCACTCTTTGTGATGATAATATAATAGACTTCAATCACTTTGTCTGAAAAAAAGACAATTTTTAATTCCTCAAATTTCCACAACATTTGAAAGCTCTGTAGAGCTGTCTGTAGGGTCTGTTTTTTCACTAAAGATGAAGAACCTTGATATAAAGTCACAGGGGATAGATTAGTTTTAAGAAGACTACACAATTCAGTGCATTAATACTTTAGAAAGTTTTCTGAAGAAACCAGGAAGAAAATGGTAGTGTTGATGAGTAAAATTAAACTTGGTACTTTCTCCTTAAATATTATGATCTATATTGAGACCATCAGAGAGAGCTATTCTTCTAAAAGAAGCACATTAAAAATTCAGGTAGAAAGAGAAAAGTAAAATGGCAATCTAGAAGCATTCAGTGCTCACATAGAACTCCCCGAGACTGAGACTGAATCAAATCAACTGGAGAGGACTGCACAATGAGGTAGGCAAATGGGGAAAAGTGCAACTGTAGAGAGTTGGGGACCAGGCAGAACCCAGAAATATGGTTTTTAGAATAATAAGATGATCAATAAAAGTAGACCACACCAGCACCAGTGGCTCTCTGGGAGAGAGGAGCGGTGGCTCTCCACTGGCATGAATGAGAGAGTCCCAGCAACCTCAACTATGTCAACTACGGATTGACACAAGTCAAAAAGCTTGTATACCAAAAGAAACCATTAACAACCTGAAGAGACAGCCTGCGAAGCGGGAGTAAACTTTTGCCGGTTACTCTTCCACCAGAGGATTAATATCCAGAATATATAAAGAAACTTATCACCATTAAGCAACCCATTCAATAAATGGGCAAATGAACCCTTTTCTAAATAAGAAAAATGTTCAACAGTGTTAACCATTAGGGACTTGAAAATCAAAACTACATTGAGATTCCATCTCAACCCAGTCAGAATGACAGTCATTAAGAATACAAATAGCAATAAATGCTGGTGAGGTTATGGGGGAACTGGAATTTTTATATGCTTTGATGGGAATGCAAATTAGTACAACCACTATGGAAATCAGTATGGAGAATGCTCAAACTAAAAATAAGACTACCATATGATACAACTCCTTAACATTTAATAGAAAGAATTCAAGTCAGTATACCTTAGAGATACATGCATAACTATGTTTATCTTGGCATAATTCACAATAGGCAAGTGTGGAATCAGCCTGCATTTCCACCAACAGATGAATTGATTAAGAAAATGTGGTATATATACCCAATGGGGTATTATTCAGCCATAAATAGGAATAAAATTGTCATTTTCAAGAAAGTGGATGAAACTGAAGAGCATCATGTTAGCTGAAGTAAGTCAGACTAGAAAGATAATTATCATTTGCATTCTCTCATATGTGGGCAAAAAAGGGGGAGGGTCATGAAAATGGAAAGGAAATCATTACTGTAGAAGAAGGGGTTAGGGGAGGGAGGAGAAGAGGATAAGGGGGAATTTTCAGGAGTGCAATTAATCAAACTATGTGCATATACAGATATTCCACAATGAAACCCACTGTTGGGTATAATTAATATGCATGAGTAAAAAAATAAAACACCTTTTTGTATTCATATATGAATATACCACCACTGAAATTCCATGTCATGTACAAACACAAGAGTGAGATCCTAATTAGAATATGTTATAAGCCATGTATGTATAATATGTTAAAATATGCTACTGTCATGTTTACCTAAAAAGAATAAATAAAAAGGACTGGGATGTAGCTAAGTGGTAGAGTGCTTGCCTAGCATGTACCTGGGTTCAATCCCCAACACCACTACCAGACATACACAAAAGGAAAAAAAAAAGGAGAGAGAAACAAAGAATGAATGAGAGAACTAGATCTATTAAGTTATAAATCAACATCAACCTTGTGATTTCAATATAAAATATGTAATTGAGTACTAATTTGTAATATTTGACAATGCACATCTATAGATGTACACATATAAAAAGAAAACTGTTTTGGAATATGTAAAAGGAGTTAAGAATCATTGTTTATTGTAATAGTTATTGATTTATAAGATTTACAAAAAGGAAACTATGGAAGAATACACCTTAAGAAGTGATTATTATTGTACCCAAAACATGACATAAAAAATAACATCCAGTTGAAAACATTGAAAGCAAAAAGTATTACAAACCAATTTATTTTTAATCACGTCCAGATGTAAAGCAAAGTTTTTAAACAGTTTATTTGTATTTAAGGGATTTATGCTGAGACTTTTTTCGAGACATTGAAAACATTTCCTGTTAAATTTGCTTACATCTGAGAGAGGCTCCTTATGTTGAAGACTGACATTTTGAACATATGAACTGTCTGTCATAATCATTCCTATATTCTTGGTTAATGATCTCTCAAAAGCCTTGTGAATAAAAATTTCAAGTAGAAATAATAAATAATAGAATTATTTATTTAGAATAATTTAGAATCATCAGTATGAGTGTGTGTATGTGTGTGTTTAAGTGTGTGTTCCCATCCCTGGAAATTTTAATTTAATAGATGTACAGATGGAAAGGAACTTCACATTCTGGTCAAAAGTTATACAGGGACTTTAATGGTCATCCTCATGTGGGAACCAATGGTCTATGTTGAATTTCTTGTACATTGAGTCAGAACTGTTGACTGAGAAATGAAGAAAATGTGAGAGGTAGCAGTAAATGTAATTTTTAGGCCATAGGCAAAATGTAAAGTTATTTGCAAAATATTGTGATCATGATAGCAATAAATAAATTAGTTAATCTATGCATTGCTTCCTAAGTTTTTCCATCTCTGATTGTGGTTTTCTTTTTTAGTGCCCTTTTCCAAATTGCTAGTAACCCTATTTAGTGTGAAAAAAAAGTTTCCCGACAGACAAAAACAGTCCCGTACTACAAAGTTAGTAAGGAGGCACGTCATACATCTGTCAGTTGGGGTTCATAACTGCAAGCATATAAATGTACTTTAGCTGATTTAAGTAGAAAAGATTATTTGTTGAAAATGATTTGGTTTTTATAGAATCCCTAGAAAGCCAGATAACTGGACCTGGTAAATGGGCAAGAATAAGGGAAGATAGAAAGCCAAAGCCATGGAACAGAACTGCTTGCAGGGCGTTCACTGAGGCCTCTGGGGAACACCCAAGGCTAGGCCTTGCAACTCACATGTCCATTATCTCCGAGGAGCCATCACTCACCTGGGTTGTCAGGAATCATGACCGTCCTTGCTTCTCTATGGCACCAGTACCCATAACCATAGTCTGAGGTGAGGGATCTGGTCACTCAGTACTAGTTGTGTCTAGATCCATACCAAAGCAGAGTGTGGAACGTCAACTATTTGGCCTTTCCAATCTCTATAATGGAAAGCACTGTGTCTGCCACTAAAACTCATATGGTGTAAAATTACATGAACAGAAAGGGGATTCATGTATAGGGTTTTAAAAAAATGTGCTGCTTGTTTTTTGAGGAATATGATTTTCTGGTTAGCAGGATTTCTCTGGTTAATTTGTAACTTGATATGGTAAATGTTTCTAAAATATCAATGTGCTTTCTTTTTCCAAAATCGTAATAAAATAAGGTTCAAAGCAACTCTATAAACAGTTAATAACCATTTGATTCTAAATAAATTATAACTTCATATAACATTTAGCTTTCTTCATTAGTAAGTGGTAATTTTAGCAACTATTACCTTTCAGGATTGTAGCTCAAATAAATAGATATATACTTAGCAATTTATATATTGAAAACACTAATAATTAAGCATTGCTATGATTCTTTTGGTATCTTAGGTTCGTTGTTTTTAACTTCACACACTGTGGCTGCTGATACAGCAGGTATAGGAAATTGTCCTGAAATATCTTTCTCCTAAAAATAGGGTGTGAATGATACCACTAACTGAGAGACAATTCTTTGAATTCTGATTAAGAAAGGGATGGGTATGTGGTACTAGTTTATTATTTAGTTAGTTTGTGAAATTACTGATTATTTGGATTGAAATTTCATCAGCACACATTGATGTTTCAATTAATTTGCTTATTCATTGTTCCTTACATTATTAAATGAATCCTTCCATGGACTCGATGCTGTGGGCTTCCTGAGGAGTTAAACATGGTCTCTGCCTTCAAGGGAGTCAACCAAGTAAGGGCACACAAATAAACAATTACAACATGGATGGCATTTCATTGGAAATAATTTCAAAAGGTAGCTAATTTGGATACTAAATTCACTCTATCCAGATTAAAACAAGATTTTAAGTGCAGATTTGGTTAAATTGTCATGGATCATGATCTTGGTATGGTAAATGTTTCTAAAATATGAAACTTTGATACTAAAACTAAATAACTAAACTTTGAATTATTTATAATTTTTCCAAGGTAAGATTTTGTTAGGTCAAACTGGCATTATTTTATATAATAGCATTATAAGTTATACATACATAATAGTTGGGGCCATTTTGATGAAATCATAAATGCATGGTATTTAATTTTGGTCCCGGTTCCCCCCTCTTTTCCTCCCCTTCTCCCTCTCTCCCCATATTCTCCTCCTTCTACTGATCTTTCTTTTATTTTTTGATTGTTGCTTTAGAGATACACATAAAGGCAGAATTCTTTGTGGCATATTTATATAAGCACATAGCATGATTTTGTCAAATTAATTCTTAATTTCTACCCCTTTCCAGTCCCTCCTTGATCTCCTTCTTCTTCTCCACTGATCTACTTTATCTTTATGATATTCATTCCCCCCACCCCATTTTCCTTATTCTTCTCTAGCTTCCCTCTATGAGAGAAAGCATTCAACCCTTGATTTTCTGAATTTGGCCTATTTTACTTAGAAATGTCTCCAGTTCTATCAGTTTGCAGGCAAATGCCTTAATTTCACTTTTCTTTATAGCTGAGTAAAACTCCATTGTATATACATACCACATTTTCTTCATCTATTCATTGACTGATTGGGCTTGTACCATAACTTTGTGGTTACTGTGAATCGTGAATTGTGCCATAGTGAATTGTGCTGCTGTAAACAGTGATGTGTCTATATCCCTATAGCATGCTGACTTTATTTCTTTTGAATAAACATTAGGGAGTGGACTAGGTGGGCCATATGGTGGTTCCATTCCTAGGTTTTTGAGGAATCTCCATACTGCTTTTGAGAACGGTTGTACTAATTTGCAGTCTACCAACCATGTATGAGTGTAACTTCTCCCCACATCCTTACCAGAATTTGTTATTATTTGAATTCTTGATAATTGCCACTGTGCCTGGAATGAGATGAAATCTTAGTGTGGTTTTGATATTTGTACTTCCCTAATTCCTGGAGATGTTGAAACATTTTTTAAATTTATTTCTGGACCATTTGTTTCTTCTTTGATAAATGTCTGTTTAGTTCCTTTGCCCATTTATTAATTGGGATATTTGTTTCTATGGTGTTAAGCTTTTTGAGTTCTTCATATATTTTGAATATTAATCCCCTGTCAGAGGAGCAGTTGGAGAAGATTTTTTTCCCAAATACAGTCTCTCACTTGAACTTAATGAAAGAGAAGATTCCAACTCTAGAAATGTTGGTGGATTAGAGGGATGTGATGGGACTAAGACCAACCAAGGCAGAACCCAATCCTACTGCCTGACAAATGGACAGGAATACAGGATAAGGGAGGAAGTAGGGTGATGGATGGCATTTATGGTGACACAGAAACTTCAGCTCATCATTGGGGGTGTAAGTCCAGAGAAGAGTCCAGGGCCGTGACAGGACTGTTGATCAGATGGGTGACTAAAAATTAAGACCTTCTAGACTGAGAAGCAGAGAGGCTGCTGAGTTTCCTACCTCGGTTAGGTATTGAACTGATAGGGAAATCGAAGGCTATTGGCAGGAAGAATCAAAAAGCTGTGCTAGTAAAGGTCAGTATGTGGGATTTTAAGCAGAGGGTTGTTAATTATAGCATGTTTGCAGGATAGTAAGCTGAGGGTAATGAGCAAACAGTGAGTAGTTAAAAGTAGACTATTAGAATAGTCTTAGTATGAGTGATAAAGTCCTAGATTTAAAAGATGGCAATAGAAATGAAAGATGGCAATGGAAATGAACCAACTACAAGAAACATACATGTGCATTATCCTGAAGTCAATTTTTGTTTATTTTTTAGAAAATTCTTAAAAGGGAATTGTTAAATACCAATGATAGAAATGTTCAATAATCATTTCAGAAAGTGTTTAAAAGGCAGTACATGTTAAATATTTACAAGTGCAATCTCATTTCTTATACTGGTTAGAAAGGATTGAGTTTCACGTCGGCGTTATTAAGTTTATTTAAGTATACACAATTATCTGAGCCTGAGTATAGAGACAGAGCTCTGGTTCTGAGTCAAGCTGTTCAGATTTGTATCTCTGCTTTGCCTCTAACTGTGGGATCTTGGGGCATGGCACTTACCTCTCCTGAGTCTCAGTATCTCATTGTATTGCTGTGCCAGATGGCAGTATATGTTTATTTCATTATTATTATTACTATTATTATATTTTTGCAGTGCTGGGGATCAAACTAAAAGCCTTGCATGATTTACAAGTATTGTATTCAGCCTCTTAAAAAACTATTAAGAAAAAGATATATTAAAATTAAAAAATAAAAGTATATATTCAGAGACCATTACAGAGGCTCATAGGTAGAGTGGAGGTAGTAGTAGAGAATTAGTTATCTGAATAATTTTTGGAATGCTTTGCTTTAGCTTCTGCCAGAAATCAAGAAATTGTTCAGAAAAATATTATTTAAAGCTCTCATTATTTGTTTTTCTTTCTTCACTTTAGCTTCATCACCTGGGGAAGTCAGGATGTGTTGGGAACTTTCCTGTGGGTCACTGTGTTCCCGTACAGATGATGCAATAGAAAAATAGCACACAGGCAATGGAAATGATTAGATTTGTTGTTGCAAAGAGAATTTTTGGTTGATCATATAATAGGCTGGAAATTAGACCTTGCAACCCAGGATCTCACAGCTGTCTCTCTGCCATCTAAGTTTTTTTTTTTTTTCCTGTCAGAATGTTGAAGAGTCATCACAGAATACCTTGAAGACATTTATTTACTTATTTTTACCACATTGGTGTTTGAATCCTTGTGTTTGGAGTGCCATGCTGTGCTACCGTGATTCAAAAGGGCAAATGTGACTGAACTGCAGGGGCCCAGACTCGGCAAAACCATTGACGATGAAACTGGTGAATTGAACTTAATGCCCCATTTCTTCACTTTTCTTAAACCTTCTACATCCCTCATGATATTAGCACTGTGGTCTTTATCTCCAGAGTAATGAAGAGATGATAAAAATGCTCTAATTGAAGTGGGTAGTAGGGGGGACATAATATCTATATTTCAGATAATAATTTTGGTGAAAATCAGAGGAAAGCAAAAATGGACACGGTTCACCTGTTAGGAGGCAGTTTATTCTTCTAGATGAGAGGTGGAATTATGTGGTATAGTGCTAGGAAGGCAACCTTCACTTCCAACTTAATAAAGTATACTCTTACTTTCTAATATTTTCATAATTTTGTTTTATATTTATATTATTCAATCTGGATTTATTTTTGTATATAGCATAAAGAATATAGTCACATTGTTTCTCTGCAAATGAACTTGGAACAAAATCTCCCCAATAAATACCATTTTTATCATTACGTTCTATGTATTTTATCTATTTCTATATAATTGATCTTACTGATTTATTTATTTCAATACTGACACAGTTTTAATTTTTATAATTTAAGGTACATTTTTTTTAATTTATTCTTTTATTTACTTATTGATTCATTGAACACAAATGGAGTACAGCTATTGTTTCACTGGTTGTACACAAAGTAGAGTCACACCATCTGTGCATTCATGCATGTACACAGGGCAATGGTATCTGTCACACATTCTGTTATTAATTTTACCCCCCCCTTCCCTCTATGCTAGCTATCTTTCCTCCATTCTTGCCATCTTTCCCCACCACATTATGCATCATCATTCATATATCAGAGAGACCATTCGGCTTTTGGATTTTTGGGATTGGCTGATCTCACTTAGCATAACAGTTTCCAACATCATCCATTTACCTACAAATGTCATAATTTTATTCTTCTTTATGGCTGAGTAATATTCCATTGTGTATATATACCACAGTTTCTTTATCCATTCATCTACTGAAGGGCATCTAGGTTGATTCCATAATCTAGCTATTGTGAATTGAGCAGCTATGAACATTGATGTGGCTGCATCACTGAGGCAATCTGATTTTAAGTCCTTTGGGTATAAGCCAAGGAGTGGGATAGCAGGGTCAAATGGTGGATCCATTCCAAGTTTTCTAAGGAATCTCCACACTGCTTTCCAGAGTGGCTGCACCAACTTGCACTCCCACCAGCAATGTATGAGTGTACCCTTTTCCCCACATCCTCGCCAACACCTGTTGTTGCCTGTGTTCTTGATAAAAGACATTCTAATTGGGGTAAGATGAAATCTTAAGGTGGTTTTGATTTGCATTTCTCTTATAACGAGTGATGTTGAACATTTTTTCATAAATCTGTTGATTGCTTGTAGATCTTCCTCTGTAAAGTGTCTGTTCATTTCCTTGGCCCATTTATTGATTGGGTTATTGGTGTTCGTGGTGTAAAGATTTTTGAGTACTTGGTAGATTCTGGAGATTAGTGCTCTGTCCGAAGTGTGTGTGGCAAAGATTTTCTCCCACTCTGAAGGCTCTCTCTTCACATTGCTGATTGTTTCCTTTGCTGAGAAGAAGCTTTTTAGTTTCACTCTATCCCAATCATTGATTCGTGCTTTTATTTCTTGCGCTTTGGGAGTCATGTTAAGGAAATCTGGTCCTAGGCCAACATGATGAAGATTTGGACCTATTTTCTCTTCTATTAGGTGCAGAGTCTCTGGTCTGATTTCTAGGTCCTTGATCCACTTTGAGTTGAGTTTTGTACAGGGTGAGAGATATGGGTTTAGTTTCATTTTGCTGCATATGGATTTCCAGTTTTCCCAGCACCATTTGTTGAAGAGGCTGTCTTTTCTCCATTGCATGTTTTTGCCTCCTTTGTCAAGTATGAGATACCTGTACTTATTTGGGTTTGTCTCTGTGTCCTCTATTCTGTACCATTGATCTACCTGCCTATTTTGGTACCAATACCATGCTGTTTTTGTCACTATTGCTCTGTAGTATAGTTGGAGGTCTGGTATTGTGAAACCCCCTGCTTCGCTCTTCTTGCTAAGGATTGCTTTAGCAATTCTGGGTCTCTTATTCCTCCATATGAATTTCATGATTGCTTGCTCTATTTCTATAAGGTCCCTCATTGGGATTTTAATTGGAATTGCACTGAATTTGTATAGCATTTTTGGAAGTATGGCCATTTTGACAATATTAATTCTGCCTATCCAAGAACATGGGAGATCTTTCCATCTTCTCAGATGCTCTTTAACTTCTTTCTTTAGTGTTCTGTAGTTCTCAGTGTAGAGGTCTTTCACATCTTTTGTTAGATTGATTCCCAAGTATTTTATTTTTTTTGAGGTTAGTGTGAATGGGGTAGTTTTCCTAATTTCTCTCTCAGAGGATGCATCACTTACAAATAAAAATGCATTAGATTTATGAGCATTAATTTTATAT
>JAJEJO010000211.1:65116-95500 GCA_020662805.1 Glaucomys volans
AAAGAGGGCATCCCTGCCTTGTTCCAGTTCTCAGGGGGAATGCTTTCAATTTTTCTCCATTTAGAATGATGTTAGCTGTGGGCTTGGCATAAATGGCCTTTACAATGTTAAGGAATGTCCCCACTATCCCTATTTTTTCTAGTGTTTTGAGCATGAAGGGGTGCTGTATTTTATCAAATGCTTTCTCTGCATCTATTGAAATAATCATGTGGTTCTTGACCTTAAGTCTGTTGATGTGGTGAATTACATTGATTGATTTCCGGATGTTGAACCAACCTTGCATCCCTGGGATGAAACCCACTTGATCATGGTGCACTATCTTTTTAATATGCTTTTGTATGCGATTCGCTAAAATTTTGTTAAGAATTTTTGCATCTATGTTCATTAGAGATATGGGTCTGAAATTTTCTTTCCTTGATGTGTCCTTCTCTGGTTTTGGTATCAGGGTGATATTAGCTTCATAAAATGAGTTTGGAATGGTTCCCTCCTCCTCTATTTCATGAAATACTTTGAGGAGTATTGGAATGAGCTCTTCTTTGAAGGTCTTGTAGAACTTGGCTGTGAATCCATCTGGTCCTGGACTTTTCTTTGTTGGTAGGCTTTTGATGACTTCCTTAAGGTACATTTTGATACCTGAGATCACAAGTTCCTGTTAGCGTAGTGAACTTTGATTTTTTTCTACATATCTTTACAAATTTATTTCTTGCAGTAAATTTTAGTTTATCCTGTTTATCCCATTTATCAAGACTTATCTTTATATCTCTACAAATAAAATTGCATTGAGATCTTTTTAGAATGCCATTGACTTCATAGATTTATTTGAGAGAGAAGTGACACCTTTAGAAAATTGTGATTTTTTTTCATCCAAAATCAGGTCTTCTTTATGTGTCAACTGTGTTTCATATTTTATTGTAATGATGCAGCTCATGGTATAAATCTAAAAGTCAAGGTTGCCAAAGGCTTCTGTGCTGATCATTCCTTCTCTCTAAAAGATTGCAAGGGAAATATATCACCAAGAGTTAGAGCAAATAAAAATCAAGATACCTGTCATGTCTTAGTGGGGTTAATACTGAACATTCCTCTTACAGGAGCTGCAGCAAAGCAGGGGCAGATGTGTGGCCTTAACCCATTCTTAAGTAGGACCTCTACCTAACTTGAGCCTGGAAGCAAATTCATTCAACTTTTGGCATATTTATAGAGCTTTGTTCTAGGCATATTTTAAAAAGTAATGAGAAAGTTTTACTCTCATGGATCTTACATTCTAATAGAATCAAAACATGTGCTCCTATCCCCTTCTGTTCATCAGTGAGATAGAGGAAACCAAAGGATTGAAAGGTTTTCCAATTTGACATACAGAATGGAAGACAGAAGAAAAGATCTTCACTCATAGTGAACATGCCTACTAGCAATCATGGAACCATCAAAATCCTGACTCTTGAGTGAGAAGCTGCCACACACACACACACACACACACACACACCCCTATACATACACATTACATACGTTTATAAGTTTATATACAGTATAAATAATATCTCTATCCCATTTATTGAATGTTTGTTAAATTCTAGGTACTCTACTAAGTACGTGGCACATATTATCTCCTTTAATCCTCATAGGTAGAAATTATCTTCCTTTTACAGATGAAGAAATCAATTAGATAAATCAATTAGATTAAACAGTTTTGCAAGGTTTATGTTGTGAACATAAAAGGACTTATTCTGGCTTAATGTTATGCTTTTCCTCCCTGTCATTATGCCCGTATTTAATAATTTATTCATCCATTACTTAGCAAACTTTTATTGAATATGACTGTTATAAAAATGTGTCAGGTATAGGAGATAAAAGCAGTGAATAAAATAGAATCTTACCTTGAGGAGCCCCCACATTACTTCCTATATGGTGCATTAAGTTAAATGAAAGAGACTTCCACAAAATGCCTCATGGACACTCCTGGAAATAGGGAGAAGGATTCCTTTTTGCTCATCTTTTGTTTATTTTGATAAGTTTGTGAAAATGAACAAACAGCTATGGTAAGAAGGAACTGAGACCTTTGTCAGGTAGAAAACATGAAAATGACAGTGATTTAGTCATTGGAAGAAATTAAATCAGCCTTCTTCTCAATCAAGCAAATGATACATTTACAATCAACATCAAACCTGTGGCCAGTTGAGCAAGTATTTATTGAGTGCTTCCTTTGTGCCAGGAACTGTTTGATACTTGAGCCATATTACTGAACCCAAAGAAATATCCTTGCTCTTCTGGAATTTACATTGTTATGGAGAGAAAGGGACAGGAAATAAACAACAAAACCAAACAATATGGTGTATTATCGGGTGAATTGGACTACCCAAAAAGAAAAGGACAAATGAAAAATACAGTAAGTAAGTGGGACCACTTGTGCTAGGAAGGTAGGATTAGGTGGCAAGGTTTTCAATAGGATGATAATTGAAAAGATGACATTTGATTAAATGAGATGAGGTAGTTGGCTAAAACAGTATATCTGGGGTGAAGTGGGGATATTACAAGCAAAGAAAAGAACCACCCAAATGCCTTTAGCTAAGAACATGGCCATATGTATTAGAAATATAGTAATGAAGCCAATGTCATCAGACTGGATCAAGTTAAGGGAAGAATAGTTTTAGAGTATCCCAGAGGAGTGATAAATAGCCAGAGAGCCTAAAACCTTTAATGTAATTTTAAGGAGGTTGGCTTTTCTTCTGAGGGAAATGGGGAGATAATGCTTTGTAACCCAAAGAAAACCAAATGAAAAACTTACTGCAATAATTCAGTCAAGAGATCATGGTAGCTTGGATCTAAATGGTAACAATGATGGTGATAAGAACTGGTCAGATCCTGGTTGTATTTAGAAAATGGAGGATTTCCTAATTGATTGAAAGTGGGTTGTAAAAGAAAAAGAATAGCAAGGATGAGTCCTGTTTTTGCCAACAGATTTGGGAATGGCCAAAGGTAGAACAAGTTTAAGAAGAGATATTGAATATGAAATGCCTATTAGTCATACAAAATAGGGACGCTGAATAGTTTCTTGTATATTTGTTTCTAGAGCTCAGGAGAGAGAATAGGGTTGCAGATGTGTGTTTGGAAGTTGAAAGCACATGAATAGTTCTCAAATGGATGAGGTGGTACTAGATCACTGAGAAATGGCCATGCTTAAGGTGAACAGGATGTGACTAAAATATTGGAGCAATTTTATTAACCATAAATGCAGGCAAAGAATAGAATTTAGAGGAAAAATGTTTCATTGTTGACAAAGCTTTCACATGAATTCTCATAAAAGGCCTAGTCCTAAATATGTATTTAAAAGATCATCTATTTTATGAAATTAAAATATGGCATTAACATCTGGTCCTCCTCATACAGTCCAGTTTGTGTCCTTTATTGGGCACAATTTTCCTCATATAGCACAAACTGTTTTAATACTCTAGGCTGCATTCCTTTTTTACCTTAGCTTTATAAATGTATGCTATAAGTTATGAGTAGGGGTAGGGACATTTCAGTGGTAACTTATAAATAATCTTGCCTAATGAGAAACTTTTTATCAGTGGGATTATTTTTATATGGTCAACTGGAAAACAAATAATGATTTACTTCATGATTATTAGTATCCTGGCATTTTCTAGATAAAAGTGGTTTGTGTCCAATCACATTTTACCCTTTTATGCCAAAGGATACTTTTTACTGTGTAATATCTAAACTAGTATAAAGATAAAATATTTGTTATTTTCCCCAAGTTTCTCATTTTCTAAAATAAATATTTCACTAGAAATGTATTTTCTGATGATTTGTGAAAACATGTGAATCAGTCTTAAATTTTTTTTATGGTACTTACAAATCTGGTTGAGTTCACTCTACCTTTTCATGTTAGGATTTTTTTTTTTTAATGCTCACTGTGAATAGTCCAGGATTTATTAGATATTTTATAACTCCCTGCTTAGACATAACTCAGCATTCTCAGACAAGCATTTAGATTGCCAGTTATTATTTCTCCTCTGAAATATAATTGTAACTTACCAAAGGAAGGGTACATCCTCCTACCTCTTCACATTTCCTCACAAGAGGTCCTCTATGATCTGTGTCTCAAGAGAAAGCCATAGGAATGAGGGCTCTTCTTTCTTTCCACTTTGCCTCTCTGGATCCTTTCATTCATATTGGAGTGTAATACCTACTGTGATAGTAGTCGTTGGCATTCCTTGCACCACATTGTAAGTATGTGGAGTTACTATCACTAAAAAATTAGAAACAGAGCTATAGTAATAAAAACAGCATGGTATTGATACCAAAACAGACATGTAGACCATGTAAAGATTAGAAGACACGGAGACAAACCCACATAAATACAGGTATCTTTTACTAGACAAAAGTGCCAAAAAAAATTCACTGGAGAAATATTCGATAAATGGTGCTGGGAAAAATGGAAAGTTACATGTAACCAAATGAAATTAAAACTTTATCTCTCAACCTACATGAAACTCAACTCGCTGTGGATCAAAGACTTAGGCACTAGAACAGAGACCCTGCTACTAGTAGAAGAAAAAATAGGCCCAAATCTTCACCATGTTGGTCTAGGATCTGACTTCCTTAACAAGACCCCTAAAGTGCAAGAAGTTATCTCAAGAATCAGTAAGGGGGATGGACTCAAACTAAAAAACTTCTTTTCAGCAAAAGAAACAATAATGTGAAGAGAGAGCCTACAGATTAGGAGAAAATCTTTACAACATGCACCTCAGATAAAGCATTAATCTCTAGGATATATAATGAACTCAAAAAACTTAACACCAAAAACCAAATAACCCAATTAATAAATGGTTAAGGAACTGAACAGACACTTCACAGAAGATATACAATTGATCAACAAATATATGAAAAAATGCTCAACATCTCGGCAATTAGAAATGCAAATCAAAACTACTCAGATTTCATCTCGCTCCAATCAGAATGGCAATTATCAAGAATACAAACTATAATAAATTTGGGGGAGGATATGGGGAAAAAGGCACACTTACACGTAGCTGGTGGGAATGCAAATTGGTGTAACCATTATGGAAAGCAGTGTGGAGATTCCTCAGAAAACTTGAAATGGAACCACCATTTGACACAGCTATCCACTCCTTGGTTTATACCCAAAGGACTTAAAATCAACATGCTACAATGACACAGCCACATCAATGTTTATAGCAGCTCAATTCATAATAGCTAAACTATGGAACCAACCTGGATGCCCTTCAGCAGATGAATGGGTAAAGAAAATGTGGTATACACATGTGTGATGGAATATAACTCAGCTTTAAAGAAGAATGAAATTCTGGCATTTGCTGGTAAATGGATGGAGTTAGAGAATATCACGCTAAGTGAAATAAGCCAACCCCCCAAAAAACAAATGCTGAATGTTTTCTCTAATATAGGAATTAGCTAATTCACAGTAAGGGATGGGGCTAGGGAAGAATAGAGTTACTTCATATTTGGTAGAGGGGAGTGAAGGGAGGGAAGGAGTGTGGGGGAAGGAATGATATTAGAGTGAAACAGACATTATTATCTTATGTACGTATATGACTGCATAACTGATGTGATCCTATAATATGTATAATCAGAACAATGAGATTATACTTCATTTATGTATGATCTATCAAAATGTATAAATGCATTTTACTGTCATGTATAACAGATTAGAACAAATAAAAAAATTTTAAAATTATAAACAAGTTCCACTCTGGTCTTTTCAGCTGCTTGCTCCTGGAGCAGAAAGGAGGGAGCTGGCAACTACTAAACAATCCAGTCCCTATGTATGTCCTTCAGTCAGAATCTTGGAGGTGGAGAGAAATGGCTGGATTTAGTCATTAAGGCAGAGCCTCTTCCAGGCTGCCCATTTCAAGAAAAAAATACTGAATGAATTAATTTTGTTCATTATTTTTTTTTCTCCTTGGTTATAATAGATAGTATACTACTAGAACACTAGGGCAATTCAGAAAGAATTATGACTTCATTACACAATGAAAACAGAAAAAAAATCAAAATGTTGATATCACAAACACAAGAGTTCTGATATAGCAGAATGACTTTACATTGCCATTAATATTGATAAACCATCTGACAGACATCTGATAGGTAATGTTATATTCCATCTGAGTCAGTCAAGAGTCTGGTGAGTACATAAGAGAATATGTATTTCTCAATTGATTATCTGCTTACATTTGACTTGTAACCAAATAAATAACAGGATAGCTTTTAATGCACTTATTATTTTTAGATTAAACTTTGTTGTTCATTTCTGTCTATTGAAACCCTACTCAACTGATAATGCCACTTCAGAGATTAAAGTCCTTAAGTTGCTCCTCATATCATTTAGAATTATAAAAAAACTTTAAGCACTCTTGGCCTTTTAAGATCAGTTTCTTGCACATCTATTTAACATCCAGGCATAAAGAAGTCTTAAATTCCAGATTTAGATGTCATTTGCTCCAAGTCTTTCATCAGAATTACATGTTCATCTCATTTTCCTTCCAAGTTTTGCTCATATGAACTTCTTTGTCTTTGGCGCCATAGTTGGGCTTGATATCTATTTCTGGTCCTTCCATTATTTTTTAGACTAATTTAGACTCTTTCTCTGGTTTATGAGCCTCTCTTATGAACCCACTATTAGGAAGACTTACCGAAGGGGACAGATGTACTTTGATCCTTTGTCCAGGCTATCTAAAGACCTTTGTCCTGACTCCAGAGTTGGAGATAAACAGGACAAAATTCTGCTAATTAGCTCTTTTTCCCAGCTTCCTTGCTGATCACCTCTTTGATGCTAGCAACTTTATTTTTTTCCATACTTTATTGGTGCATTATATTGCACATAATGATGGGATTTGTTGTTATGTATTTGTACATGCATATAATATAACAATATAATTTGGTCAATATCACTTCCCAGAACTTCCCCCTTTCCCTCTTCTCCTCCCCGCACCTCATCCCTTTCCTCTACTTTACTGATATTCCCTCAGTTTTCATGAAATTCCCCCAACACACATACCTTTCTTTCCCTTTCTCCTCTCTTGCTTCCAATATGAAAGAAAACATATAATCTTTGACTTTCTGAGTTTGGCTTATTTCACTTAGCATACTGTTCTCAAGTTCTATCCATTTTCCTCCAAATGACACAATTTAATTCTTCTTTATGGGTGAATAAAACTCCATTGTGTATGTATACCACATTTTCTTTATCCATTAATCCATTGAGATATACCTGTATTGATTCCATAATTTATAAATTGTGCTGCCATGAACATGGATATGCATGTATCACTAATAATATGCTAACTTTAATTCTTCAGGAATAGCTGAGTCATATGGTAGTTCTAGTTCTAATCTTTTGAGGAAACTTCATACTAATTGTCATAATGATTGTACTAATTTCCAATTCCATCAACAGTGTAAAAATGTTCCTTTTTCTCCACATCCTTTTCAGCATTTATTACTGTTTGGATTCTTGATGGTTGTCATTCTAACTGCAGTGAGATAGTTTTGATTTACATTTCCCTAATTGCTAACAATGTTGAACATTTTTCATGTATTTGTTGACATTTGTATTTCTTCATTCAAGAAATGTCTTTTCAGCTCATTTGCCCATTTATTAATTGGATTATTTGTTTTTATTTCTGTCAAGTTTTTTGAATTCTTTATATATTCTGGATACTAATCTTCTATCAGAAGTGTAGCCAGCAAAGATTTTCTCACCTTCTGTAGGCTTTAGGTCCTGTCTTCACATTCTTAGTTATTTCTTTTTCTGTGCAGAAGCTTTTTAATTTAATGCCATCCCATTTATTAATACTTGGCATTATTTTCTGAGATTTAGGGGTCCCACTGAGAAAGCCATTGCCTGCACCCATATGTTGGAGTGCTGTCTGTATGTTTTCTTCTAGGAATTCCACAGTATCTGCTCTAATTTCTAGCTCTTTGATCCATTTTGAGTTGACATATGTACAGGGGAAGAGATAAGGATCTAGTCTCATTCTTCTGCATGTGGATAATCAGTTCTCCCAGAACCATTTGTCTGCATTTTTGGTCTATGTGTCTGTTTTTATGTCAGTACCATGCAGTTTTTGTTACTATAGCTCTGTAGTATAATTCAAAGTCAGGTATTGTGATGCCTCCATCATTGTTGTTTTGGCTTAGAATTGCTTTGACTATGCTGGGATTTTATTTCTTCCAAATGAATTTTAGGACTGTTTTTTTCCTAGTTCTGTGAAGTACATCATTGTTATTTTGTTGGGAATTGCATTGAATCTATATATTGTTTTTGGTAGTATGGCCATTTTAATAATATTAATTATGTCTATCCATGAACATGGGATGTTTTTCCATTTTCTTTTGTCTTCTTCAATTTCTTTCTTCAATGTCCTATAGTTTTCATTACAGAGGTATTTCACTTCCTTAGATTTATTCCTTATTATTTAATTTAATTAATTTATTTTTGAGGCCATTGTGAATGCAATTGTTTTCCTGATTTCTTTCTCAGCAGATTAATTGTTGGCATATAGGAAAGTTATTGGGTTTTGAATGTTGATTTTGTACTTTTACCTTGGTGATCTTGTTCATTAGATCCCTCAGTCTTTGGGTACAGCTTTTGGCATCTTCTAAACAATAGGATCATATTATCTGCAAACAGGGATAATTTGATTTCTTCCTTTTCTATTTTTATCCCTTTTATTTCATTCTCTTGACTAATTTCTCTGACTAGAATTCCTAGTGGTTTATTGAATGTTTGAGTGAGACTGTATACCCTTGTCTTGATCCAGATTTTAAAGAGATGCCTTCACTTTTTCTCATTCACTATGCTGTTGGCTTTGGGTTTGTTGTACATAGACTTTATAATGTTGAGGTAGTTTCCTTTTATGCTTATTTTCTTCAGTGATTTTCAAATAAACATACTATTATTTAACATAAAAGTAGACAGGAACAAAAAGACTGGTTTGAGGGATATGTTCAATTTTTGTACTAACTGTTGCTGTTGTAGAGAGTTTTGTGATTTTTAAAAAAACTACCAATATTTGGTCTCAGCTTGCTCCCTCTACCTTGGCTCCTTCCCATAGTTGATTGAGAGGAGCTTCATAAACAAGTGTTGTGTAATGGTGCTGGTATGTGTTTTGGGACTCCAGGATATTATTTCTTACCTTCTCATCATATTTCATTGTATACTTTGATTTTTAGAGAAGCAGCAACTCCAGTGAAGTAGCTCCCCTAAGCAGCTCTGATTATTCCAGACTTGGCAATGCTTCTGGCAGGACCTCAGTGTGAGAACCTAGAGTTGAGCTCACAGAATTGGCTAGCAAGTGGTTCTGGAGGTGGGGTGGGATAACAATGGAGATGCAGAGGAAAGCCTGTGGACAGAGTAGGGTGGTTGATAAGAGGAAGAAAAAATTGCTTCTGTGAAAGTGGTAGCAATAAATAAGGTTATATCTTTTCCAGCAGTACTGACTTTCTGAAGCCTATGAAATCATGTGGATTAAAAAAATCCAAATAAAGTCTCTAAAAGTACTCAGAACACAAGGGAGCCAAACTGATTTTCCAGTCACAAACAGGTCAATTTGAGCCAGTTGGCTTATATCTCAAGCAATTCCCTGTAACATTAATTAACTGCTTCTTTTTCCCAACATTTAAAAAGATCTAATATTTTTCTAAAAAAATTTAGGACAAAGAGGAAAATAAAACTTTATGATATTGTTCAGTAGGTAATTTTTTTATGATTTTTGGTCCCTCAATTTGAATCTAAGAAGACGACCAGAACGTTAACTTAATTGTCTCATTTACACCTCTCCTAGAGATTGAGAGGTCATATTTTTAGGAGGTGAGAAGGAAATCTGGGGGAAATTTTTTCCTATTTATATCTTCCTAAGAGTGTTTGTAAAAATCAACAATAGTTTTACTTAAACCTAGAGCTATGTTTAGGCTTAGTATGTTGTTATTTGATAGTGCCACTAAAACTAAAGGAAGGCCAAATGCTTACCAGACTCATTACTAAACAAAGCAGCACACTACTAGGCTCTCTTTTCCTGGCTAAGACTAAAGCATTTTCACCCAGCATCTAACACATTGCCTTTGGCACAAAGGTAGGGAGGCTATGAAATCCGAGCATAATTGACTCTGAGTCTGTGAGTCTCATTTTCTTGGCTCTGTCTCATAAGCACCCCACTCTCTATACTTCCCCTCCGTCACTTTCTACTAAATTTCCCACCATCTCTCTACATATTAGAGTGTCTGTAAATTCACACTTTCCATTTTAACAGCCAGGATATACAAATACTTTCCAATTGACACCAAGCTTAGAAAACCATTTCTTTTTTAAAGAACTGAATGGAAGGAGTACAAGTTGCGAAGATTGAAGCTTAAGGTTTTTAAGACTTCAATGGGATAAAGGTAAACTTCCTTCCCAACTGTGTAGCTATCATTATTTTGGTAGTGGCTGGCAAAATTGATGTGCAGTATTTGCATACAGGTGAAACTCATAAAGTATCTGAAATGACCAGGAACCAGCTTTGGTGTTAAGACAAACCTGAACCTGGTGTGAAATACTTGGATTTGTGAAATGGTATCAAGGATTCCTTGGAGAGCTCCATGGTGAAAGACAATATTGTTTTTTTTCTGAAAAACTAATACTGGACTGGTTTAGAAAGCCACATACAATTCCGGGTAGATCACAATGCTAATAGGACACTTTCATCAAAGAATAGGGGACCTGGGTTACATCAGAGGCTGGTTTAAATAAATTTTGAGTTCTTATATCTTGGTAAATGCTTCTACTCAGAAACCTGAAAAGTATATCTTATTGATTTATTCTTCTTGGGACCTTGAATGATGCAGTCACATCACGACAGAGGAATTCATCAAAAGGGATAAGTGT
Organism: Glaucomys volans; assembly: GCA_020662805.1. Lineage (NCBI taxonomy): Eukaryota > Metazoa > Chordata > Mammalia > Rodentia > Sciuridae > Glaucomys > Glaucomys volans. The sequence goes on from JAJEJO010000211.1 coordinate 76,017, forward strand.
GGGAGCAAGTTTAAACCAATGACCCAATAAGTCCTTGATGTGAGAATTTATCTTCTAAAGATGGTTTGATTGTTCTTTTCTCTCTTTTTTTTTTTTTTTGCAGTATAGGGAATGGAACCTAGGAGTTTGCACATGCTAGGAAAGTGGTTACACTTGTACACTGAGTTACACCCCCAGTCGTATACTCTAGAGATTATAGTCAGGAGAGAAGCAATTCTTTCTAAGAATCACACAGCAATTGGGTAGGTAGAGATGTATGAGAATTATAGATTCTACTTAATACATACCTCATGGTATTAGAAGGAAAATAAAAGTGAACACCACCATGTGAGTTCATATAGTCTTTAGATTCTGTCCCCTAAATACACATTTCCATCCTCTTGGCCTCCTGGTCACTTATGAAATTGACTCATCTCCCTTCTCTTATATTTGGAGATTATTTGTCCAGTCCAATAAATTTATGGTCTCAAAAGTATAAGTTTGGTTAGCTCTACACTAAAGATTTCCAAATCTATTTCTCTAAGATAAACTTTTGCCTGAATTCCAGATCCATATATTTAGGGTAACAGAAGCCATCACTGCCTCACTCAAATCCTATTTGTTGAAGGCTACTTAATAGTGAACAGTTACTATCTTCCCACTGTGGATTTCTGTCTAGCTGTGGGATAGCTTTTGTCCTATATATTAGGCAAGCTAGCAGAGATAGGAGAGCAAATGGCTCCAGAAGCAACTCTCAAACAGTGTGATGGACATTCTGTGGACAACAACCCCAGTGTCTAATCCCAAGGTTGTGGTAACTCTCAGGTACATTGTACATTGTCTTTTAGAGTTACCAATGATACTGTACTTTAATATCCTTTCCTACAGTGACAATTGACTTGACAAAATACATTTTATAGGGTTTCTTCCCTTCCTATCTCACTTTCTCATTAACTTACTGGCATTTCTCAGAATAAACTCCAAATAAACTACTTGTTTTGAACTCTTGTTTTAAAGTCTGCTTATGGCACAATCCAAAGAAAGTCATTTAGCAAACTGCATGGCTTTTCCACTGGTTCACTCAACTATCTCAAGAATAACTCCCAAACAACTTTACTCTTTCCTACATTCAATTTGTTTTTTCTCTTTTGTGCTCAATTCTCCAGTCACCAAATGACCTAAGCCCAAATTCTCACACCTCCAAGATAATGTGTCACAATTCTGTTAAAACCTCAGAAAATTTCTCAAATCTGGGCCTTCCTCTTTATACCTACTACTGCTATTGCATTTGGGGCCCATTTCTCTTACTTGTGCTGCTACATAAACAGCTGTTCTTCCTATTTCTAATCTCAGTTTTAGAAATAAAAAAGAGGAGAATTTAGAATGACTTCCAGGCATTTGTAGTTCTGAGAACAGCAATAGAGAAGAGGTGAAGACTTAGAAGGAAAGATGTTGAAATTATTTTTTAATATGTTCTGTTTGAGGATTCTAAGGACATTGAAATGAAATGGCCAGTAGTTCAGTGGTTAATGGACCAAGAACATATGGAAGTGGTCTTGTTTAGGGAATATATATCTATATTTGAATCCATGGCAATGTGGAAGATTATCCAAGGAGAACATGAAGAATGAAAAAGAAAATAAAAGTATACTATCAGTATACTATACTGAGGGATACTATCTTTAAAGGGTAAAAAGAATAAGATCTAGCAAGGTAAATTATGAAATAATGGTATGAAATAAATAAAAAGAACATGATATTGGAAGAAATTAAGACATTATGGAAACCTAGAAAGAATTAGAGAATTTTACTTAGTATGAACTCAGTGAGACTTTCCATAACACCTCTATTTAAATAGTATCCCTTCTGTACTATCCAGAAATATTTCATACCTCTTTTGTTTTCTCCATATTTACCCATCATATATCTTATATTTTTACTACTTTATTTTGTCACATCACAATAAAATAGAGACCCATTCATGTAGATATATTCTAGTTATGTTTTGTTATATTGTCAGTGTCTAAAATATTTCCTGACAAATGATGAGCAATCAACAACATGTGTGTAATAAATGAAAATCAGGGAATTGCCTTTCCAGTTAAATGTCACAAAGTGGTTGATTAAAATGAATTCTGAAAAGTAGTGGTGCTTTTGTGACTAGCACGAAATTGGAGACATTTGCCAGAATTATTTTGGCTGCAACATGAATGCAGTGAGTTGAAAAAGAGTGTTTGGGAAACATTAAGCTTGACTGTAGACTAGTGTTTCTTTAACTGTCTATGGTGAAGAATCAATTGGTTGAAATTCAGAACTTTTAGAAAATATAATATAGATAAATAACTAATTAAAATAAAACAAAATGATGTACAAAATACAAGCTTCAACTTTTATCCCGCATTACTGAGGCTATGTTCATGTTTTCAGCCTCAGGGTTCACTCTTTCTTCCATATGCTATCCAGTACTTTGGATTTCATATATTGAAATTAATTTGTTCTTCTCATTGAATCTCAGAGGTGACTTTGATAAAAATATCAAACAACCATAAATATCCATGTCTGCTCTGCTGGAATTCTAAGTTTTTCCATGGCTTTTTTAGTCAATCTTTATGCTAACACCATATTGTCTTTAAAATTCTGTTGTCATATCTTGAAGTTTGGTAATGTATATCCCTCAACCTTGTTTTTCTTTGTTAAGAATGCTTTGCATAGATTGTTTGCTTTCTTATATGAAATTTAAAACCAGCTTATCAAATTCTATACAAAAGAGTGCTGAAATTTTTATTGGAATTGCTTTGAATTCAAACATCAAATAAAAGGATAGATAATTGTCATATGTTTTATTTCTCCATTTAACTTTTTAACTTCTCAAAAATATTTTTAATTTTCTATAGAAGATTTCATGTATGTTTTGTAAAATGTTTTCTTAGTGTTTTATGTTTTCGATACTATTAGAAAGAATCTTGTTTTAACTTATCATTTAAAAATTTATTCCTCATATATAAAAATATAATTGGTTTGCACAACTTAATCTTGTACCTTGTGAACTTGTTTGATTTACTTGCACATTCTGCTAGTTGTTTTTCAATTTTTAAAAGTATTTTCAATATAAAAATATGCCATTTGTGAATACAGATAGTTTTTCTTTTTTCATTTCTGATCTTTATGACTTATTTTTTCTTGCCTTATTGCAATAGCTAGGATCTCCAACTTCACGTTGAATGGAAGTGGTGAGAATGAGAGTTCTTGACTTTTTCTCAAATGTAGGTGGAAAGTTTTTGTAGTTTATCATCAAGTATGAGTTTAGTTTTAGGTTTCTGAAGATGCTCTTTAACATATTAAGGAATTTGGCTTCTATTACTTGTTTGCTGTATAGTTTGTTTTGTTTTTTAAAACCATGAATGGGCATTGGACTTTTTCAAGTACTTTTGCTCTATTCTTTGAAATGATTATAACATTTTAAAGAATTCTGTTAATATGGTCAATTTCACTAATTGATTTTTAGGCCTTCCATTGCTGAGAAAAGGTTATTAATACTATATTATCATTTTGTGTACTATTAGATTCAATTTTCTATTGCTTTGCTGAACATTTTAATATCCATGTACATGAGAGTTATTTCTTTCACTTTTTTTTTGAAAATGCTTTCTCAACTTTTGGAATTAGGGTCATGATAGCTTTATAAAGCAAGTTGGAATACTTCCTTTTTTTTTTTTCTTTTGGCAGTGATGGGAATTGAACGCAGGACTTTGTGCCTGCAAGGCAAGCACTCTACCAACTGAGTTATATCCCCAGCCCTGGAATACTTCCTTTTATATTATACTTTTTCTTTTAAAGTAACACATAATCGCACATATTTATGAGATACAGAGTGATATTTCAGTATGTGTATACAATATGTGCTGATAAAATTAGGGTAATATGTATTTCATCTTATCATTTCTTTATGTTTGAGACCTTTGAGCTCCTCTCTCTGGTTCTTCATAAAGTATATAAAAGGTTATTGTGAACTGTAGTCACTCTACTCTGCTGTAAAGTACTAGAACTTATTCTCCTATCTATGTTTTAGTACCCATTGTCCAGTCTCTCTCTACCTCCCCTCTCTTCTTCCCCTCCTATTTGCTAGTAATTAACATTCTACATTCAGGTAAAAACTTTTTATGCTCCACATATGCTCCACATATGCTCCACATATGACAAATGCTGCTCCACAGGCAGCATTTGTCTTTCTGTGCTTTATTACACTTAACAAAATGTCTTCTACTTTTATCATTTTGCTCTAAATGACATTTTTATTTTTAATGGTTGAATAATATCCAATTGTGTATCTATACCACATTTTCTTCATCCATTCATCCACTGATGGACAACTAGGCTGGTTTCATATCTTGGCTATTATAACAAGTGCCACATGAAATACACATGGAAATACAGGTATCTCTGATATGCTGGTTTAATTTCCTTTGGTAATATACCCAGAAATAGAATATCTATAGCATATGGTAGATTGAATTTTTGGAATAATGCCATACCATTCTCAATAATGACCGTACTAATTTATATTCTGATCAACAGTATACAAGTATTTCCTTTCTGTGTCTCTGCAAGCATGCCTCGTTTTTGCTTTTAAATAATAGCCATTCTGATTAAGGTGATAGTTTTGATTTGTCTCTCTCTGATGGCTAATGATGTGGAGGATTTTTCATATACTCATTGATATTTTGTATTTCTATTTTTGAGAAATAGCTGTTCAGATCATTTGCCTATTTCACAATCATGTTGTTTTGTTGTAGAGATTTTTAAGTTTCTTATATATATTCTGGATGTTAATATTTTGTCAGATAAGTAGTTTGTAAATATTTTCTTCCAATCTGTAGACTTTCTTTTCATGATGTTGATTTTTTTTTCCTGTGAGGAAGTATATTAGTTTGATAGAATCCCATTTATTTTTGCTTTTTGTTGCTTGTGGTTTGTGATATTATCAAAAAATAAATAAAATAAAATCATCATTTAATCTGATGTCTTGGAGAGTTTCTCTTGGAGAGTTTCTTTTAGTATTTTCATAGTTTCAGGTCTTATATTTTGCATTGAGTTTTGTATGGGGTGAGAAATAGGGGTCAAGTTTCATTCTTATGTGTATGGATATCCACCTTCCTTGGCACTATTTATTGAAGAGGCTGCCGTTTCTCCAATGCGTGTTTTTGGCACCTTTATTGAGAGTCATTTGCCTGAAGAATCAAGGATTTATTTCTAGGACTTTTTTTCTATCCCTTTGGTGTATATTTTAATGCCAGTGGCATGCTGTCTTGGTTTCTATACCTCTCTAGTATGTGTTGAGGTCAGATACTGTGATGTCTCCATCTTGTTCTTTTTGCTCAATAATATTATTTTGGATATTATAGGTCTTTGTGCTTCCACATGAATGTTAGAAGTCTTTTCCCTAGTTCTTTGAAGAATGCTACTAGCATTTTTAGGAGGAGTACATTGAATCTGTAAATCTCTTTGGGCATTATAGACATTTAAACAATACTAATTCTTCTGATTCATGAACATGGAATAGCCTTCTGTTATTTATATCCTCATCAATTTCTTTCATCAGTGTTTTATAATTTTCATTGTAGAAGTCTTTCACTTCCTTGGTTAAATATATTCTTTGGTATTATATTTAATTTTTGTAGCTATGGTGAATGAAATTACTTTCATATTCTCTCAGCAAGTTAATTATTGAAATGTAAAAATACTACTAATTTCTATATGTTGAATTTGTATCCTGCAATTTTGCTAAATTAATTTAACAATTCTAATAGTTTTTGGGGGGAGTCTTCAGAGTTTTTCTATTTATAGAATCAAAACTTCTGAACAGAGGGGTAATTTAACCTCCTCTTTTTCTATTAGTCTGCCTTTTATTTCTTCCTCTTAACCTGATTGCTCTGGTTGAGGCTTCCAGTTCTATGTTAAATAAGAATGGTGGAATTGAAGTTCTTGTCTTGTTTCAGATCTTAGAAAAAGCTTTCAGTTTTTTCTCATTCATTATGATGTTGACATTTTTCATATATAGTCTTTATTAGATTCAGGTATGTCTCTTCCATGCTTGTACAATTTTTTTAATCATTAAAGAATGTTGAGGGGCTGATTTTAACTCAGTGGTAATGTGCCTACCTAGCATGTGGGAAGTACTGGGTTCAATCCTTAGCACAACATAAAAATAAGTAAGTAAAATAAAGGCATTGTGTCCATCCACAACTAAAAAAAAAAAAAATTTAAAAAGATGATGTTGAATTTCATTGAATGCTTTTCTTGTATCTATTGAGTTGATCATCTAATATTTTCCCTTCAATCTGTTGATATGATATATTACATTTGTTGATTTGGGTATATTGAACCATACTTGCGTCCTTGGGATACATACCACTAGATCATAGAGAATGATCTTTTCGATATGCTGTGGATTCACTTTGCTAGTATTTTGTTGAGAATTTTGCATCTGTATTAATCAGAAATATAGTTTTTTTTTGTCTTTGACAGGTTTTAATACGAGAATAGTGCTGACTTCATAGTATGACTTTGGAAGTTTGCTCTCACTTAGTTTTTCAGAAGAGCTTGAGAAGAAGAGATATCAATTCTGTGAAAGTTCAGTAGAATTTAGCAGTTAAAGCTATTGGTCCTAGGCTTTTCTTTGTTGAAAGACTTTTTATTAGTTATTTAATCTCAGTATTCATCATTGGTCTGTTCAGGTTTTCTATGTCTTTATTGTTCAATTTTGGCAGGTTACATGTCCTGAGGAATTTATATATTTCTTGTACGTTTTTCAATTTCTTGGCAAGCAGTTTTCATAATAAGCCTCTAATGATCCTTTGTATTTCTGTGTATCAGATGTAATGTTTCCTTTTCCATTTCTTTTTTCCTTGATTAGCCTAGCTAAAAGTTAATTTTGTTCATCTTTTTAAATCACCAACTATTCATTTCATTGATCCTTTCTACTGATTTATTTAGTGTCTATTTCATTTAGTTTTTACTCTAATCTTTGTTATTTCTTTACTTCTATTAATTTTGAATTTGGTTTGTTCTTGATTTTCTAGGACCTTTAGATACATTCTTACACTGTTTTTTGAAATCTTTATACTTTTTGATATAGACATTTAGTGGTGTGAATTTCTTTATTTTGGAATTCAAACCGCTTTTGCTGGGTCTCATAAATTTTATCATGTTGTATTTCCATTCATTTATTTCCAAAAGTCTTAATCTCCCTTTTGCTTTCTTTAATGACCCATTATTCATCTATCTAGTAGCATGTTGTTTAGATTTTTATGCATTTGTATAATTTCTAAAGTTTCTTTTGTTATTGATCTCTGGTTTTATTCCATTATGGTCAGAGAAGATATACGACATGATTTCAATTGTTTAAAATTTGTTAAGACTCACTTTGTGGACTAACAGTCTGTTCTAGATAATCTTGCATGTGCTAATGAAAACAATGTATATTCTCTAGCTAATGTATGAAACATTCATCACGTCTGTTCTGGTAATTTGGTCTATAATATAGTGTGTGTGTGTGTGTGTGTGTGCATGTGCGTGTGTGCATGTGTTAAAAATTCTCTACTATAATTATGTTGAAGACTCTTCTTTCAGATCTAATAATATTTGCTTTATAAAATGGAGTACTTTGACAGTAGGTACATATATATTATTTTATCTTCTTGCTATTGAATTGATTCCTGGATCATTATATAGCAGTCTTCTTTCTCTAGTTTTAGAGTTTTTGTCCCAAAATTTATTTTTCTGCTACAGGCATATCTACTCTTACCCACTTTGGGTTCTAATTCACATGCAATATTGTTTTCCATCTCTTCACTTTGATTCTGTGTCTTCCTGGTGAAGTGAGTTTCTTACAGACAGGTTATTGTTGAGTCTTGTTCTTTTGAAATATATTCAGTCAGTCTGTATCTTTTGATTGAGGAATTTAATCTCTTTATATTCAAGGTTATTCTTGTTATGTAGACTCACTCTTGCCATTATATTAATATTTATCTGGTTGTTTTGAATATCATTTGTTCTTTCTACCTCTTTTTAAATCTATCTTTGTGGTTGGAGTTTTTCTCTGTGAATAGGGCTTGGTTCTTTTCCTCTTCTCCATATCTACTTTTCTAATGAGTTTTATACTTTCACATGTTTTCATGATGGTAGTTATTTTTTCTTTCATATCTAGATTTTTGATTTGCTTTAAGCTCATCTGGTGGTAATGAATTCCTGTTTTTCTGTTCTTGTTTTGGAAAGTCTATTTCTCTTCTTTTTTGAATTATAGCTTTGCTAGTTGTTACAGTATTCTTGGTTTGCAGGTTTTTTTCTTTCATAACTTTGAATATGTGACTCTAGTCCCTCATGGCCCATAAGATTTCTATTGAGAAATCTGCTATTAGCTTAATAGAGTGTTTTAGTCAGCTTTTCATTGCTCTGACCAAAACAGCTGACAAGAACAACTTAATGGAAGAAAGATTTATTTTAGCTTATGGTTTCAGAGGCCTCAGATCATGTGTGACTGGCTCCAAAGCAGAGACATCATGGCAGAAAGGTGTGTGGAGGAAGACTGCTCAGCTCATGCCATTTGAGAAAAGGAAAAGGCCAAGGACAAGGTGTAGTTACCCAGTCCATGCCTCTAGTGATCCACTTCTTCCAATCATACCTCACCTGCCTTCAGTGACTACAATCTCCCAGTAGTCCATTCAGCTACCAATGGAGTAATCCACTAATGAGGTCAGAGACTAATGATCCAATCACTTCCTGAAAAATCACACCTCTGAATATTGCTGCACTGGGGAACCACATCCTCAACACAGGTGTTTTTGGGGGACTCTCCTTATTCAAACTGTAATATGGAGGTTCCCTTAAATGTCACCTAACACTTTTGCTGTTTTTAGAATGCTCTCTTTCTCTTGGTCTTTTAACAGTTTGATGATAATTCTCATCAAACAGTGAGAATGGTTTTTGGTCAAATTTGTTTAGGGTGCTTTGGGTCTCTTAAATTTGGATGTTTTTGTTGTTCTTAAGATTACAGTAGTTTTCAGCTACTACTTTATTAAATAAGGTTTTGTATGAATTTTCCCTTCTGTTTCCCTTGGTGAATCTCTTAATTCAAATATTGGTGCTCCATAGGTCTTGGAGAATTTTTCATTCTTCTTTCCTTTTTCCTATTTTTTTTTTGTCTTTTGGACTACTGGGAGATTGACTGGGATATATCAAAAGATCTCTCTTCTAGCACAGAACATTTTTTTTTTCTTCTGCTTGATGTTTGTTATTGAAGTTTTCAATTGTGATTTTTGTATGATTTCTTTCAAGTTTTTCAGTTCCAAATTTTCTATTTGGTTCTTTTTAATGTTTTTAATATCTTGTCTGAATTTCTCATTTGTATTATGAATTGTTTTCCTGTTGTCATTGAATTATCTGTCTGCATTCTCTTATGTGTATTTTATGGCTCATATGTCTTATATGTCTTTTATGTCTTACATGTCTCTTACATGTTTTCTTAGAATCCTTCTTTGGAATTATTTAATGGGAATTTTATCAACGTCCTTTTCCTTGGAGTCTATTGCTAGAGACCTACTGTTTTCCTTTGGAGATGTCACGTCACCTTGTTTTTGCATACTTCTGCATCCCTACATTGATATTTATGCATCCGCTAGATCAGTTGTCTCTATCAATTGTATAAGATGGTTGTTGCAGTAAAATGTCTCCTGGATAATTGTCCTATGGTGTTTGATTGGTAGGCTCTACCCTTTTATTTCAATTGTGTATCATAGTATGTTCTGCCTATATAGTATCTTCAGTTGCAATCAATGGCTTTGATCCTAGGGTGCCACACTATGGTTGGAAAGCCTGCCTCCAAGGACTGCTTGTGTGTGGGGACTCTTGTGTGAGGTGCACACAGCAGTGGGTATGGCCACTCCAGCAATGGGACTGGTGGCACTGGGGACATGAGGTGCCATGGACACTTCCTTAGAGGTATTTCTTGGGTGAGATCTGTTGTTTGTGGGAGCCTTTGGTCATAACAAATATGTAGCCATGATGTGGAACATGGGGAATGTGCCCCAAGGACCAGTAGGAATGAGCACACCTGGTAGGGGTTTCTAGCCACAACAATGGTGGTGCTGGTATTGTGTACCACAGGGCACATGTCTCTAGGACTCACTTTGGCAAATGCCACTGAAAGTGGGGTCGTATTACCACTTCATGGATGTACTCCGGGCATAAACCACAATGGATGCATTCTCAGGCCTTATGGGGGTTTGAGTTTCTGGTAGAGGGATTCAGTAGGAATCAGGTCTTCAGGCCCTCTTGTATGTACTGATGGTACTTGCAGTTGTGACATTGGGGGAGAATGTTCTGAGTTCCAATATGTTGCTCTTAGGCCCAGTGGTAGCATGCACTGATGGAGGCTTGCAACATTGGAAAGTAGGGGAGTTTTGAGGGAAAGGGCCTTACTTCCCAGGGGCAAGTGCCCTAATACCCTAAGGTCTTATAGGTAGCTCCCCTTACTGTGAGTAACTGCCTGCCCCTGTAGTAGAGGGTCCTGTGTTGTCTTGGGTTTTGAAGTCACAGTTGCTCTTCTGGGTCTTGTTGGGTTCCTGAGATACAGCCTCTTATACAAGTATGGTGGAATGTTCATGGGCCTCTAGGGTTAGGGACATGCAGAGACTTCTGTTGTCTAGGGCAACAAGGATTCCCACAGTGATTCCATTTTCAAGATGGCACTGCACTATAACTGTCTGTACTTTTTAAGTGCAGCTCTTTATCTGTTGCTTTTGGTCTCCTTTGTGGGGGAGATGAATGCTGGGCACTTCTGCTTGGCCATCATGGAAACCTCCATTGGAATTTATCTTCTATATTCTGAAAGAGGTCTTGAAAAACTGGTGTTATTTCTCTTTATAAATATAGAATTTGTTAAATAATTAAGACTAGAGTTTTTTGTGTGGGAAGGTTTTGGATAAGAAATTCACATTTCATATATATATCTATTTTACATATATATGGAATATGAATATATATTCTGATTTTCTGCTTCTTGTGTCAGTTTTGGTAAGTTTAATTTTTCCAAGGAATTTGTCCATTTGATCTAAATTTCATATTTGTTGACATGCAATATTCATAATACACTCATATATTCTCAATGTGTATAGAATTTACTTTGCCAACAAATCCAGAATAATCCAAGGAAAAATAGCTGAACTCCAGGAGAACAACAAGAAATGCTGCCAGGAAGGACAGCAGTCATCTCCCTGGAATCTTTTGGGCCAGACTCTCCCATGGCCGCTCCCACTGATAGGCCCTCTCCTTACACTCATCATACTACTGTTAATAGAACCTTGTCTGGCAAATTGCCTGAAATATTTTTTACAAGATCGAGTAAAGGCACTCACTAATCAGACTGTAAACCAGCTTTTTATGAGCCAAGATAGTGTCCTCCCCAAAGTTCTGGCCTAAATCTTCTTTGCCCCTGTTCAGCTCGAAGAAGCCAGAACAAACGATGCCCCATATCATCGTAAGACAAAAGGCCGAAATGTTAGGTCTTTAGGCCAAAGTAACTCAATTTTGAAAAACCATACCTGCCCACCCAGGCATGACCTTTCCAGTAGGCCCACTTCCAAAGAGTCCCTAACTATTGAAACCACAGCAAAGACCTCAAGTAACAGTCACAAGGCCAGACAGGTTATTTTTTAACTACTCCGTTGTACATGGCTATATTGTTTAGAAGTTTTCCCTGCAGGCTGCTGCACCTTGCAGAGGGGCAGCCTGGCAGACTCTCTCTGTCAATAAACCTTTGCTGGAACTCAGAGCTGTGTCTCTCATGGATATTTGTGCCAGTTACCTTAACAATACTCCCTCTTTTATTCCTGATACTGATGAGTTGTATTTTGTTCAATTTTCTCTTTGCTCAATCTAGGTAGGGGTTTTTCAATCCTACTGATTATTTTAAAAGGAATAATTTTGTCAATTTTCATGTTTTCTATTTTGTTTATTTCTGCCTGTTATTATTTCCTTCCACCTTCTTATTTTGTTTTGTTGTTTTTGGTCTTGTTTGTTTGTTAATTGTGCCCTTTGCCCTTTTAGCATTTTACATTTAAAAAGATCTCTGGTGATACTCTGACATGATGTTTATTTTTATCTGATAGTAATATAGTGAAATCAGCTTTCTTATATTTACTATTCCCGTGGTCCTTTTCCATTCACATACTAGCATGAAATTTTCATCTCTCTGCTAGCATTGCCATTTCTGTTGCTGCATGTTGCTTACTTTTTCTAGCTAAGTCCTTAGTATATTATTCATATTTATATTCCCTATTTTACAGTTCCAACATTTGTGTGATAGTCAAGTTCTGATGCTTGCTTTTCTCTTCGTGCTGTTTTTTCGCATCTGGTATGACTTGTAAAATTTTGTTGAAAACGGTACATGTTGTATTGGGTAATAGGAATGAAGCAAAATAGGCCTCCAGTGTGAAGATTGATGGTAATGGCTGGGAATTGGACTGTATTTAATATGCTCCTTTAATATCTGCTGTAGTTATCAGTGCCAGAAGCACCAACTTACTCTAATCTCCAGTCTTGATTTTGCACTTCCTGAAGTATTCCTCCTCCTCTGAGAGCCTGTGTCATGCAGCTCTTTTACATGTAATCCACCATTATTATGCTAAAGACCTGTTGGTGCATTGGTAATTTGCAGGAGAGGGGATTGTTTGATAATCTCATTAATTCTCAATGCTTTATAGTGGACCTGTGTCTTGGGGCTGTGACCTTCACAAGTGTTTATCCAGTTATATAAATTTTTGGCCCACTTCTTGCCGCCACCTCCTATTTCCTTCCCTGCATCTAGTGCTCTAATCTATTTCCTTGAAACCCTGACCTCTGTTGACTATGTTGCTGTTGTTGCTAGGTAATTCAGGAAGTCTAGAGGTAGTTGGAGTGGGAAGAATGCTCTTCTCCTAACTGGGATAAGGCTCTGACAAGGTCTTTCCCTGAAAAGTCAACGTTGGTTGTAGAGTATGCTCTAGATATGTTTCATGTGATTCTTTTCCTCTACACCTGACAGAACCAGGAGGCAATCTTTTTTGGATATTCTTTATGAGAATATAATAGGATTCCTGGAGATATGCCCATGAAAATGAGCAGTTCCAGGAGTTTGGCACTCTCAGGTTAGCTTGCATTTAGCTTCAACAAATTTCCAAAATTACTATTTAAATGTATTGAACACTATGGTTTTAGTAGCTTCTGCTTCAGGTAATCAGATCTTGGTTATGTCTCTGTACTTTACCTGTCTTTCCAGATTTTGAGGTGGTAGTTTGCTCTGAAAGCTCATTTCATTGATGCACCCTAAAAAATTTGTTGATACTCAGTTTTTCAAGACTTTTCTTGTTGTAAGGATGGGAATGATGATTTCTAAGCTCTTTAGATGTCAGAGCTAAAACAGAAGTCCTAGGTTTATCTATTTACTTTTATCCTACAAATATATTCACAGGTACAGTGCATCTTTTGTAGATACCTTATAATTGGATCTTGATTCTTTACCTATCTTTCAGTTCTTGATAACTACCTTGTAATTTCAACCTTTTAATTGCTGATTAAAATTGCTGATATGATTATTTTAAGCTATGCTATTTTATTGTTTATTTCTTTGTCCTCTCCACTGTGGGGGGGGTGTCTTTTATCTATTGACTTATTTAAATAGATTTTCAAATTCCATTTTACTTTATATATTTTCTTTTAGCCTGAAAAACTTCCACTAACATTTCTTAGCTTTGAGGTGCTTTAGCAATGAATAAACTTTTAAAATTTGAAAATGTCTTTATCTACATCACCTTATTCAGTGTTCCATCTGATTATGGAATTTTTTCTGGAATTTTTCCATCTGATTAAGGAATTCTATCTCGCAGCATTTTAAAGATATTTTTCTATTGCTCATCTCTCATAGTTTTGGATGAGGAGTTAGCTACAATGTGTATAATTTCCCTTACTTGCTGTGGGTCATTTTTCTTTGGATGATTTAACAATTTTCTCTTTATTTTTGATTACATCAGTTTGACAGTCATATGTATGATTTTCTTTGTATTTACTCCACTTGAGGTTGTTGAACTTTTTGAATCTGTAAATTTATGACTTCCATCAAACTTGGGTAATTTTCAGGCATTATGTGTACTGAATTTCTACCCCATGAACTCCCTTTACTGATTTTTTTGTTCCTAGTACACATATATTGTCACACATGTTGCTGAGTTATCAAGAACTGAAAGATAAAGAATCAAGATCCAATTATAAGATATCTACAAAAGATGTACTCTACATGCAAAAATATTTGTACGATAAAAGTAACACACATTTTTCATATTTTTTCAGTTCAATCCCTTGAAACATCACAAAAATTTTTTGTGCTAATTTCAGTATTTTGGTCACCTCTGGGTTGCTCTCCATTATTATCACACTGATTATTTTTCTCTTGAGAACATTTTACATTTTTCTGGTTCTTCACATATAATTCTGGGTTGTATAAATACAAGTTATATTTCATTGATAAATAATATATTTAGACACTCTGAGGTATATTTCTGTAAAAAGTTGTGCTTTGTATTTTGTTTCATCATGCAACTAACTTAGTTGGACTCTGAATTTTAAATTTTGTACCTTAACTAGCTACTCACGTTCGGTTCTTTAATCAACCTGGGTTGTTTGGGGTCTGATCTACACATTACATTCCTAGTTCAGGGTCAGCCAGAGTGGCAGACAGAGTTCAGTACATTAAAATTGATAAAATTGAGACTTGGTTTGTCTGACTGTCCATTTTCTGTCTGTCACTATCACTTTGCAGTAGTTGTGATTGAATCAAGTTGTCTATTCTTGCTGTTGCAAATACAACGATTGTGAATTTTCTATTAGAATTCTGGATGCTTTGCTAGGTATCAATAATGGCCTAAAATTGCATAGTTCAGTCCTGAATTTTTCTTCTTCCAAGTGTTGACTCACATTTGGAATCTGATATTTTCATTCTCAATTGTCTTTGGGTTCTTGTATTTTTATGTATTTGTTCTGAGTTTATAATTCTTATTTTCAGAGGTTGCTTAAGAAAGTAGAAACTTTGAAAGTTTCCCTCAGCTATTTGCAACCTGTTTTTCATTTTTGAAGCTGTTTCTCTTGGTTCACTTTACTTCTAGTTTTTGTCATAGTTTTTGGCTTATTTACATTTTAAGAAAAATCAGTGTTGTATGGTGGTCATTGTTATCTTCCTTTCAGGAGTTTCAGGTTTGGGTCTGTGGTCTAGACTGGTCCTTGCTTTAAATCTGGGGAATCTTATTCCTAAGGTATGGAATTTCTGGTGATATCAAATGAATGCATAAGATGTTTAACAAATCTCTCTCCTCTCTGGATGTTTGTAGCTTCAACTCCCAGCCCTATGTGGTCTCTGAAATATCCATTTAACTCAGAAATAGTTATTCTCCTCAGGAGCTTGCAAAATCATTCCATATTTTAAGTTAACACACACTAATTTTACACATTAATGGAGTTCAGACTGGTATTTTAACACATGCATATAGCATGCACTGATCAAATTAGGATAATTAGCGTTTTCCTCTCATTGTTTCTTTATGTTTGAATACTTTAAGCTATCTCTTAGTGACATATAAACAAAAGAAATTAAATTTTAAACAAGAAAAAAGTGCAGCAAAGTAGTTGATTTGAAGGCCTTTCCACTATATCACAATTAGATTGAGGACAAATAATATCAAACATAACTTCTTATAGTATTGCTGAATTTTCAAGAGAAAACTCACTCCATGTATAGTTCAATATTTGGCCAAGGGGCTGGGGATCTAGCTCAGTTAGTAAAGTGCTTGCCTCGAAAGCACAACGTCCTGGGTTCAATCCCCAGCACCACAAAAATAAATAAATAAATAAATAATAAAAATATTTGGCCAAGCTTAAGGGGCCCTTTATGAAGATTTCTAGAGGCTCATTCTCTCTAATCAGCCACCTTGAAAAGTTCATCTGGGTCAGCATCATTGAATTCTTATCTATGCCTCCTAACTTCCATAAGATCGGTGTGTTCTTCTTGGTGCTTATCTCCTTGGACATCACATAGAAAGTGACTATGGGCACAAAGCTAGAGTGATCTGATGCTTGCTGCATTTATTTTCTCAGGCGTCACAATGTTGTCCAATATATGAAAGTTATTTCATGTGTTTTCCTTCTTTTCATAGCTATTTATGGTAGAGGCCTAGTCTGATACTTGCTATTTTTCCAAAGCCAGAAGTGGAAGTCCCTGTTTTCACAAAAGCTGAACAAACTGAAAATTACCAGGTTTTACCCTGCAAAGACTCTGTGTGGGGACCCAGTAGCTCTCTGTTTTCCATAGTCAAAGTGTCACTTCATA
Organism: Glaucomys volans; assembly: GCA_020662805.1. Taxonomy (NCBI): domain Eukaryota; kingdom Metazoa; phylum Chordata; class Mammalia; order Rodentia; family Sciuridae; genus Glaucomys; species Glaucomys volans. The sequence continues at coordinate 92,404 of JAJEJO010000211.1, forward strand.
CTGAGGTGAAGAGGATAGGAAAACAACACCATCTGAAATTTATATTTATTGCGATTAAAGTCAGATTGGAGGCCAAAAGTCAGCATAGCCCCAACTCAAGTCATTCAGATAAAGTCAAGAAAATAGGCTAGCGATAGGGGAAACACGAACTTTTCAAAGATTGGCAGGAGTCTGATTAGAATCTGGAACTATAGAAATAAAAATGTTGTTTGAAGAAGTAACTGGAAATAACTAAAAACAGAAGAGGACATCCTTCCTGCCAGATGGGGAGATTCTGGTAGATGCACAGATTAAGGAGGCTTTGCTCTAGGTCTGGCCTCTGGTCACTCTCAACATAACACTTGAGTGCAGACTAAAAGCCAGAGGGACATGAATCCCCTCTGATCTCTGGTGCCACATTTCTCACCACAAAACTTTGCAGCCAAGTATTCCCCAGGCACTCTGGGTTTTTCTAAGCAGAGCTGCCATGCTTCCTGGCAGATATTACTGTTTATGTCAACCTGGTTTCAAGAGCTGTCTGAAAGAGCAAAGGGATTTACTGCTCAAAGGAGATGAAAGATTGGAGAGGCCAGAGACCTTACCCAAAGAGAACCCATTAAAGATATTTTGCCTCATCAGACGTTGTCTACATGCCAATTCTGTGAAGAGGAACATCTAAAGACAGATTTATAAAAAGACAGAATGGCAGATAAGGACATTAGTAAAGTTTGTTTCTCCTGAAGATACAAATAGAATTCACCAGCTGTGGTGTCATAATGTAATTATCATGCAATAATTGATTTTCTTTCAGATGTATTTTTACTCTTCTTTATTAAGATAATTTTTTTTTTTTTTGGAGACTGATTTCCTAAAAGCTTAATTTTGTTAGGATTTCCACCTTCCCTTAAGATCACCATTCCCATCTTTAATGTATGCTGGTAAGACAAAGATAAATAGGTAGACATGATCTAATTTTTCTACACTCCAAAATAACAAACAAGGTCTACCCAATTATCTAACTATCCAGTGGCTAACTTTAGGTCCTAGCTTTCAAGTTCATTTGTCCATTTCAGTGATTTTTTTTTTTTTTTTGGAGGGGTGGGTGAGAGGGCAGGACAAACCTTTACTTCTGGCAGAAGGGCTCAATAGGAAACCTGGATAGCAAGGGCACCTGGGTGGGCAGTCTACCTGCTTATATCTGTAGGTATATCGCTGGAACCTAGGGAAAGCGCTGCTCTTCACTCTGATTGGAGGAGTTTGGGGTTACAATCTACATGATTGGCTGATTTTAGAATTAGGGGGAGAGGAGAGTCTTCTACCAAGCTGGGAAGGACATTATCAATTGCTCCTGATCATCAGGATGGTTATCTGAACTGCTAAAAAGGGGAAAAGTCATTACTAGGGGTGATTTCCACATCAAAAAGTTTATGTCTAGGATAGAAGACAATACCAAAGGGTACCATGAAAATGAAGCCGAAAGGTATAAAAAGAACAAAGGGGGATTTGTGCGAAATAGAAAGTCTGGTGGTTCATTTTCAAACTCTAGTATTCAGCCTTAATTGATTAATTGTAGCCCATAGATTTCAGTGTTTTTAAGGCTACAGGAACCATATCCCTATGCATCGCTGTCCCAAAGAGTGTCCCTATCCCAGAAATGCTGGCCTTATGGTTTCTTTGTAGCACTTCACCACCAATCCTTCCTTCAAATATATATGTAGCTGCCAAACCTCACTGCAGGGTACAAAGCAAAGTGTGCATGTGTGTGGGGGTGCTGTCATGTGGAATCACGAATGAAAATATCAGCCAGTTTTAAAGGCATCAGATTATCTCCCTAGTTCAAATTGCCAGCCTCTGTCAAGGAGTGACACGGTGTTTCCTGATGTGTTGAAAGCAGTCCTGCGATGAAAGAAAGATAATGCCCTTATCCAGCTGAAATTCTGAGCTGGATACCCTGGGGGGGGTATGTATACAGTCTTTGACTCATCATGATAAAGACTGGCTGCTGACAGCTCCTCAACTTTGACTTCTGGCTAAGACTCCAACACTGGGCTTCCTCCCTCCCATCAGCCCCCTTATTCCAAATTCTTCCATCTCTCCTTTTTAAACTTCTTCCATCAACCTTTGGAAAGTGAAAGCTTCCCTGGATCTGAAGGCAAACTTGTCCCAAAGCAGCACTGGTCCACTGGCTCACTTGCCACAGTGAGTTGAGTAGTTTTGATCTTAGTATTTATAATGCAGCTGATTTTTATTGATCACTCTGCTAGAAACTAGAACTGGAGAAGCAAACAATTGTCCTTATCCAGAAGATTTGAAAGTGTGCTTTCAGGGCCACTTTTATTAGGATTACTTAGGGAGCTTTGTTAAAAATGGAAATTTGGGGGTCCACCTTAAAATTACTAAGTGAAAATTTCTGAGGTTAGGGGTATTTTTTAATGAGCTCCCCACATGGTTCTTAAGCACATTGAAATTTAAGAGCCACTAGTGAACATGCATATGTAGAATTCAAATTGTAAGAAAAAAACTAAAATATAATATGATGGCATGGAGAAGGTGAATTTAAATTGGGGCACATGCTTTAAAACAGGTCTAAAGAAGCAGCAACACTTAAACTAAGGTTTAAGGGATTGTGGAATCACCCAGATGGAGAACAGGGGATAAACATTTTTTGGGCAGAGTGAAAACTTATACAAAACTCCTTAGGTTGATGTTTTCCTGATAATGCAAAGGTCTCAATAATGTTGATGTTTTTTAACACAAGCACAAGCCTGTTGTCTTATCCTGAAGGAAATATCAGCTTGTAAAGTTATGCATCCCTTAATCTGGATTTCAACTCACTTTTTCCCAACCTAAATATTCCTCTCAAGGATCTGTATCAAAAACTTTTATAATGGTCAAAATTCAACAAGATAAATATTTGTTTTCAAAGAATGTCCCTATCTCAGGCAGAATTAATATTGTCAAAATGGCCATACTTCCAAAAATGCTATACAAATTCAATGCAATTCCAATTAAAATCCCAATGACGGACCTCATAGAAATAGAGCAAGCAATCATGAAATTCATTTGGAGGAATAAGAGACCCAGAATTGCTAAAGCAATCCTTAGCAAGAAGAGCGAA
>JAJEJO010000211.1:100500-133857 GCA_020662805.1 Glaucomys volans
TTTTTCTCCTTTCTCAGTAATCAACTTAATAAGTTAGCATGTAAAGTACAAAAAAAAAAAGATCAAGTGTTGTGTGGTTTACAGAGACATGTGTATCTACATATTTGAATTGCCAGTAGCAACCTTATAGTTACATGTGAGAGGAATAATACATGTGCAAATCCCTACTGATAAATTTATAGGAAAATCTATTATAGGTGGAAATTCACACAGCTTAAACCCTGTAGATATTTTGGAACTCTGAGCAAAGTACAATTAGCTATTGAACTATTTGTGAAGAAAAATCAGGAATCTGAAAAGCAGACAGCAATTACTCTAATTGATCTTGAGATACATGAACTAGAGTCAAACTATTTGAATCTCTACAAGAAATATTGTTCACACCCATTTCTGCAGAGGAAGAAGGATTCCACTAATTTGCTAACGGCATATGAATTTCTGTATTCATCTACAGTTTAAAGAGGGATATCAACTGTTGTTATTTGTAGAAATATACTTCTTTTTTTTTTTTTTGTGGTGCTGAGGAATGAACCCAGGGCCTTGTGCATGTAAGGCAAGCACTGTACCAACTGAGCTATATCCCCAGCCCTAGAAATATACTTCTGTACTTATAACATCATTGGAATCTATCTATCTATATATACACACATATATATATATAGATACATATATCCATATGAATGGATATGGTGCATGTGTGGATATACACATATATATGCAGATATATACACATTATTAAAATAAATGAGTCTGACAAGGTTGCTGGAAGCAAGGTCAATACAAAAGTCAATTTATATTTTCATTTGCTAGCAAAAGGAAGTTATAAATAACAGTACATAAAAAATTAAACATGGACTCATTGAAGTATATAAAAGACTACTGAAAACTATAAAATATTGTGAAGAATCAAAGGAAACAAATCACCAGAAGATGAGTTGTATTTATGGATTGGAATCTTTAATTTTCCAAATTAATGGCATTTTGGGCTATTTAGTCTCAAAAAAGCACAACATGTCTCAAACAGAATATATTAAAACAGCCATTCCCAGACCTATCATAGTGATGCAGCAGAGCACCAAATCAAACACATGATTGTAAAAGGAGTGGATAGAAAAACAGATTTCTTACAATGGAACGACAACCAGGCTTACCACTGGTTTCCCAAGAGAAGCAATGGAATCCAAGGGACTGTGAAATAATATTTAGAAGTGCTGAAATAAAATAACCATTGGCTTAGAATTATATACCCAGTGAACTATTTTTCAAGGACAGCAAAAATAAAGACATTTTCAAATAACAAATTGCCGCTAAAGGAAATTTTAAGGTTGTTTTTTGTAAGAAGAAAGATCTTAAGGAAGATCTGTTATGTGACAAACTGATAGAAGAAGTGCTAACCATAAATAAGTTCAAGTAAATAACAAATAAATAAATGTATGACTATGAAACACGTTTTCTTTACATATCCATCCTTAGATGGACAACTTTGTTGATTCCACATCTTGGGTATTGTGAATAGTGCTTCAATAAACATAAAAGTGCAGATATCTCTTTGATATAATGGTTTCATTTCCTTTGGATATCAAGCCAGTGATTGAATTGCTGGATCATATGGTAGTTCCATTTTAGGTTATTGAGAAAGCTCCAGACTCTTCTAAAATTGCTGTATTAATATACTGTCCCTGAATAGTTTATAATAGTTCTCTTTTCTCTATATCCTTGGCAGCATTTGACATTTTGTCTTTTTGATTAGAGTCATTCTAACTGGGATGAGATTATATTTGATTGTGGTTTTGATTTGCATTTCCCTGGTGATTAGTGATGTGTAACATTGGATAAAGAAAATATGATATAACCATAATCTTTCAATTAAAAATGCAAAAAGTGGAATATCATTAATTCATAAAAAGATTGAAATCCTGTCATTTTGCAGTAACATGGATGGAAGGACATCCTGCTAAGAGAAATAGGCACATAGAGACAAAAGCCACATGTCCTCACCTATTTGTGGAAGTTACAAAAAGTAGACCTCATAGAAGAACTGAGCATAACAATGGTCAGTAAAAATTAGGAAGAACATGGGGAAGGGAAAATAGAGGTTAGATAAAAGGTACCAAAATATAGGTAGATAGGAGGAATCGGTTCTAGGGTATAACTATAGTCTATAGCAACTTATGATATATTCCAAAATAACTAGAAAAGAATAGTCCAGAAGTTCCCAACACAGAGAAGTGTTTGAGGGCATGGAAATGCCAATCACCTTAATTTGATAACACATTGTACACCTATATCAAAGAATTATACTGTAGCCCATAAACAAATACAGGTATCATGTCAATTTAAAATAGTCACTTTGCACTTCATAAATGTAATGCCATCATAATTTGTCAACTAAAACAGTATTAATATAAAAAGAAACAATTGCAAAGGAAAAAAGGTTAGAACTAAAATCATACAGCAGGCAGAAATAGATTATGATGTTTACGCTAAAATTTCTAATATAATAGAAAATATAAACAATTTTAGACCCAAAGAGGAGAAAATAGAATGAAAAACCAGAAAATCTCAATTAAAAATGCATGAAAGGAGTAGTAAAACCATAAAATAGCAAAAAGAGAGATCAAGAAAAAATACAGAATGAATTGATAAAATGAATAAAATTATAACATAATAAATGTCAATGGCTATAACCTTCAGTCAAAACAAAAATAACAAAATTCATCTATATATTTTTAAGAGACTCACTATAGAGACAAAAATGTAGAATTCATGTATGATAAAAATTACAGATAAATACTAACTTAAATAAGCCCACATAGCTATATTATCATGAGACAAAGCAGATTTTAAGCAAAAGTATGATTAGGAATAAACAGAGTCACTTCAAAAGTATAAAACTTTCACCTCAAAAGGGTTATTTTGAAATGATAGAAGGAATATACAACCATAATAAATCTGTGTAAACACAATAACCAAACTTCAAAGCAGACCAAGTAGAAAGAGAAAGAAGTAAAAGGAACATAGACAAATCCATTCCTTTTGTGACCAATAATACCCAAACATAGAGAAGGCAAATCATAATTCAGAAGACCTGGAAAAGATAAATAATTCTGATATATATTCATAGAATTTTTCACCCCATTATTTGAGAATACAGCTTTCTCAAGAACACAGTTGTGTGTATGTGAAAACTAACTAGAAACTGAACCAAAAATCATAAATGAGGTTGAAATAAAAGCAAAGACAGTTTTATGTGCAGGATAGATTCACAAATCAAGACACACAGCTTCTGCTAGAAATCACACGGAGGAGAGGGGAGTTAGGGCCCATGCAAGCAGCTCAGCATTCTTTGTGGAGAAGCATGATAAGTGTAAGTCTGGAAGGTGGACATAATGCAAATCAGGGTTGTCAAACATTCTACAAGTTCACTGAAATGTCCAGGCCTGGACTCAGGGTGCACAGACAGTTGTCAGGCAGATGTCCTTACAGTTCTTGTACAAGATTTCAATGGCCTTTTTGTAAAGTTCTAACAGAGGCTTTTGTGATAGTTAATATCAGGCAATTGTGTAAGAACCCTTCTTGCACCACCTCAGCTTCATTTTTCGGAGGTTGACACAAGTGACTGTTTGGACAGTGTTGATGGTACTAGTGACAAAGCAAATCTCGGCACCTTTCCTATGAACTGCTTTTCCTCACTCCAGCCTTGTTGGCTTCCCAATCTAGCCTTGTGTTTTAGTCAGTTTTTTCACTGCTGTGACTAAAAGGATTTGACCAGCACAATTGTAGAGGAGAAATTTATTTGAGGGCTCATGGTTTCAGAGGTCTTAGTCCATAGACGGCAGACTTCATTCCTTGGGGCTCAAGATGAGGCTGACCATCATAGTAAGAAAGGGTGGCAGAGGGAAGCAGCTCCCATCACCATGATCAGAAAGCAGAGAGAGAGAAAGCCAGGCCCCAATTCCCACCTCCTCCAGCCACACCCTACCACTTCAATTAATCCCATCAGGGATTGATTCACTGATTGGGTTAAGACTTTAACACACCAATCATTTCTCCTCTAAACTATCCTGTATTGTCTCACATGTGAGCTTCTGGGACACCTCATATCCAAGTCATAACACCTTGCTCTTCTGATGCAATCCTTCATCACCTCCAGCAGCCCCAGGATGGTGGGTTCTTGTCCTTCTATCTCCTTTACCATTTCCTCAATCTACTTACTCTGGCTTTGTATCAGCCAGCAGCATTTTTTTATTCATGTTTGCCTTTGTTTCTTTTCCCCTTTCAATCTCCTGTGCTGCCCCTTTTTCTTTACCTGTCTCAAACTATCAGGACTCTGTAAGTGGCCATATGACATCTAATTCCATTGTGTGTGTGTGTGTGTTTCCCTACCCAAATCAACCACTCCTCTGGCTTCAGTTTCCATTTAGAAGCTCTTAACCTCAAGTTTCTGTTTTGTTGTTGTTATTGTAGGTTTTTTTTTTCTCTTTACCTCTAAAGAAAGACCTCTTTCCTGATACGCTTATTTGATGGCAATAGTAAAATATTTAATACTTAACTTGAATTCCTGAATCTCTTGTCTTCAAAATTCTTTTTTTCCTTTTTTGCTGTTTTGAAAGATACCACCAGAGAACCAGTCACCAGAGCTAGAAATAGGAAGTCATTCAGGCATCATCCTTCTCACTTTCCACAAGAAATCAAAGAGCATAGATGGTAGAGTCTTAGAATTATCTTTAAGACTTTTCATATTTATTCCCACCTTTACACTTTAGTTCATTGTTAGCCTAGATATTGCAGTAGTCTTGTAATTCATTTTCCTGCCTCAAAATCTGCAGTCTTCTAATTCATCTTCCATACTGACAGACTGTTCTTTATAAAATCTAAATCTTGTCAAGTTCCTTCCTTGCCTAAACCCCTTCCTGACTTCACATTGCTTACCCAAGAAATTTTAAACTCCAAAGTACACATGTAAGGTCCTGCATGAACTAGTTTCTGCCTATCTTCTTAGACTTCTCATTCCTTTTCTTTCTCTTCCTTTTACCCCACCTTCACTTACTTCCAATACATTTGTTATTATTACGGTTATTATTACTATTATTATAATAAAATGCTGATACAGTTGGTTTCCAGTAAACACAAGTTCTGCATCCCTAGAATCAACCGTGGGTCAAAACTATTTGAAAAAAATTGTCTTTAATAGACATTTATAGATATCTCTTTCTTGTCATTATTTTCTGATGCAATATACCAACAATTTACATGTCATTTACATTCCATTAGGTATTATGAGTAATCTAGAGATGACATAGAGTTTATAAAAGAATGTTCATAGGTTAACTATGCCATTTTGTATAAGGACTTGAGCATCAACACATTTTGATACTTTTAGTGGGTCTTGGAACAAATTTCCCTCTGATCCTGAGGGATGGCTGCATTTATTAAGCACTTCTGTTTCAGGTATGGTCCCTTTACATGTACTATCTCCTGTGATTCTCAAACTAACTCCCTAGGGAAGAAACTTCTATGAATGAGGAAAATGATGCATGCTGAGAATAGCCTAGTGCTATTCTCAGGAGCCAGAAGGGGGACACAGAGGATTTTGCTGAATTCCCCTTTCCCTAGCCATCAGACTGTTTCTCACACCAGCACCTTGCTCTCCCTTTACAAGGAATAATTTTCCTTTTAACCCACAAAAGTTTTAAGATGCAGTGCCCATGCTGTGTTCTGAATGAATCTCACATTACCCTTCCAGAAGGTAGCACTGACTTCTGTCCTTCATCTGCATTTCTTCCATCATAATTTAATCACATTTATTTTCTTGTGTTTTAGCCTCTTAAAGATTGTGAAGGTTGCTTCATAAGTCATTTTTGTTTATTGGATGAGGACTTGTAAAACAAGAGCCTGGCATGTGGTGGAAAAGCAATAAATATTTGTTGAATCAAATTGTTGGGTTTCTGCAATTGTATCTTCTCCTATTAGTGATCCACATGTCAGTAGTACCCACAAGCATAACCTTAAAATTACAAATCTTTTACAACTTTTGCATCCCACTTTCTTCCATCCCGTTACTTATCACAATGCCTCAAATGTAATAACTATTCAGTAAACTTTGGCTGACTTAAGTCTTGCTTTCTCCCAGCACACGGCAAGCTTATCAGTCTACTCCTGGGCTTCTTATTACCTTTAAAGAGCACATGCACCCATACACGCACAAACACACACACAAACACACACACACACACACACAATGAATAGAACCAACATTACTTTTTATGAAGAACCAATCATAAATTTTTAGCCTGGGCTTGTAGACATGTGGACATCTGCAAATCTTTTTTACCTTCATGTTCCTGAACCTAGAGAGTTACAGAGTTATTGTTGTGAATTTGCCATTTTAGCTAACCTCAAACACTGCTTAATGTCTTTAGGGAGAGATTTGACCCAAAGAGATCTCTCCTTTGAGAGAAATGTAAGAAAAAGAAAATGTAAGCCAAATGTGAGGACTTCCAAGCAATCATATCTATTGGCCTGGGTTATAAGATCACCAAGAAGAAAGCTGATTACTTGAGATGTTTTAAATGAAAAGGAGCAAAGCACTAAGCCCATGGGGCTAGAGAAATGTCCAAATCTGTTTCATATAGATGTTATCTTTATATAAGTGAACTGTATGTAAGTCCAAATACAAAATATATACCACAAGTATATTGAAGATAATTATGCTCATATTAAGAAAAATCATAATATGATAAATTTTCAATAAAATGCTACGTATTTCCTTAAGGAGCTTATTAGTGCACTGAGTAATTATTTAAAGTCTACATTATTGAATAGAGAACAAATATAAATTGAATAGAGAACAAATGTAAAGAGCTTAAAGCATTGTTGATCATAGCATTGCTTGCGGTGCCAGGATAATAGTCCAGGATGCACCCCTAGAGGAGACATTAATATGGGCAGATACATTGGAGACATACAATTGAGACTTTAGAAGAAATCAGAAACCACAAACTGTATATATGCAATAAGACTGTCTTCAAAGCATTTTTCTGATGAGAAAAGTGAGACTATTGAACTATACAGTGTAATTCCAATAGCATAAATTAAATGGCATGCAAATCATTCTCATTTTTCAAGGATATACAGAAAGGGTTTAAAATGAAGCATGTGAGAAGAACTGACTGCATACAGGGAGAGAGCAAGAAACAGACTATTGAACAGAAATAAAAAGGGCAGAAGTTAATAAATGAAATAAGAGGGGGTGCTTGGTGTAGACCAGTGTGGATACTGTTGCTGTCTGAAGAACTTGAATAACTCAACTTCAGTACTTGAGGTCTTAGTAAAACTAAAATTTAAAAAGAACTCAATGTCAATTGATGATGTAGAAATAAAATATTCCTGAAGCTATGCTGTAAAGAAAGATAAATTGTACAAAACTCAATTTACGTAATATTTCAGACTAAGCCCATGGTACATGAGGCATGCTGCCTAGCATGTTAAAGTATCATCCCCTGTACTCTAGTGAAGTGGATAATGTGCGTTCGTCAGTCACAGAACTGGCGCCATTTTGATTCCACTGTATCATACTGTCTGGATCTGTATGCTAGCGTCAATCTCAACAATGTAGAGAATTTCTCATTTGGCAGGTAATGGACCCTCAGTCAGTGCAATGGAAGTTCTCTAGCTTGGGACACACAGATGGAAAGGAGCCAGAAAGTTTCTTCTTGGCTTTGTTTATCATAGAAAGGGAGTTAAATAACTCCTGGCACAAACACACAAAAACTGTCTTTTTGAGTACTTAAAGATTCTCGTCCTCAGATTAGGACAGGAATACACTAGCTGACAATAGTACCAGTGGTAACCATGTTTATAGTGTAGCAGTAAAAACAATCATAATCCCAACGATAGATTTGGGAGTGGACGAACCCCAAACCCCCAAGGTCTGACAACTATACAGTAAATCCTCAGGTAGATCTCTCAGCACAATGATGACAGGGGCTTATATAAGACGGAGCTAAGGTTTCTTCTGGGCTTGCATCCAATACACAGGAATGATGGAGAAATTTTGCCCTTGGTAATTAACTTCTAATTAAACAATTATTTGAGTAGGAAAGAGTTAATCAATGTTTGCCTTTGTGTATTCCAGTTTTCTTTTTTCAGAACCTATCAATTTGGGGGAAAAAAAAAGAGACAGGAAAAAAAAAAGCAACAACACACAACTCTAATGCCCTTAGCAGATGGATCTGTGTTATTGCAGAACAGGGACCTGGAAAGTCTCCATATACCAAGCTATAAATATTCCTTTGACATTTATTATCCTCACTTGAGTTCAGGTGCTTAAATACTTGGACTGAAGTCATGTTTGTAGCAGAAAAAAGTTGATCTTTAAGCATACCTTATCACTGGCTAAATTATTAACAACAGACAAAGATGGAAGGTAAATATGCTGGAGCAAGGGAGTCTCCCACTTAAGAGAGGTCATGGAACCTTTAAGTCAAATTAGCTGAAGTTTAGATTCACTTGTAGTACAAATTCCCAAACACCTCACCTTAGACAATTTGATGGATCACATCCCAGGAATTTCCCACCAACCCACCCCTAACTTTCCAGATATGTATGTACTGGTGTGGTGTTCTGTGGTCTTGAATTTGAGACCCAGCACTCCCAGCTGTGTAGAATTGTAAATTCAAACTCCTATGAACCTCAATTCACATTGCAGTAGGGGAAGTGTAGGATTATATAAACCAGAAGATAATAGCCCTTATAAAATCCTTTCAATAAAACAAAATCAGGGTAAAGGTGTCGGCATAAATTAACAACCCTTCTTCATTTAGGAGTGTGGATTCCTCAAGTGTAGTTATTCTGTGGTTCAAGCTAGGATTTAGTAGCATTTTCTTAATTAGGATCTTCTCAATTTCCTTGGGGATGATAACTTGGAGTCTGGGCTAGGTTTCCTTCTGAGAGGGAAAGAATTCATGCATGACTTTGCCTAGGATATTGCCTAACCTAGTCTTCCAGATATATCCTACCCTGATACTATTTCTAACCCTTGTCGAGAGGAACCAAAGCAGTGTGAAGCTGAGAGAGACCCATAGGCCTATTCCTTCATCCTGACCTTCTCTCCGGGCATGAATGATCCCTTTGTAGCTCTGAAAAAAGTTGATCCAGGATAATGCTACACCACTACATTGGTAGTGTCTTGGAAGTGGGCAACACATTTTAAAAGAACATTGTCAAACTACCTTGCCTAAAGAATGAAGGGCCTGGATCTTAAGAATTATACAGTTGAAGAAGGCAGACTTCTTTTTTCCAAGCTGAACATCAATAAGGTATTCTAGTGCTAAGTGCACAAACTCAGGAACCAGACTGTCTACTTTCAAATCCTGGTTCTTTCACTTAGTTATTGTGTGAATTTGGACAAGCTCTTCTCCACTGTAGTTTTCTCATTTGGAAGATGTAAACAATAATAGTAATTATCTTCTTTATAGCATTGTTCAGAAAGTTAAATGAATTAATAGTAATAAAGACTCCTGATAGTCCTTCAAACTTACAAAATCACGAGTGATTTTTCTGTTTAATGAATATTTTTTTCTGGGAGAGGTTCATAGTTTTTTTGTTTTTGTTTTTGTTTTTTGATTTCTGGAGAATACCATGACCTTAAAATATATTAACTACTGAGCATAAGGTTAAAATCAAAGGAAGTTAGAGAGAGGTTCCATTGGGCATGTAGAAAGGGAGCTTACTTTTGGACTTTGATTATTAAAACTCACTGGGCCACGTAGGTGCCATCAGAAGCCCTATCTGAAGAAATGTTTAACATGTGCTGGATGAACACATCTTAGGGATAGGAGGGTAGATTAAATGGGTTCATTGTCAGAGATCTTAGAGGTGAGATGTCTCAATCTTTCTGTTCTAAATCCTTTTGTTCCTATAACCAAAGTGTATGTGAATATCTTTGATTTTCTCATTCTGCAGCTGTAAGGTTAGGTATTCCACCCATAGAAACAATTACTCAATGACAAAGGCAAGTATGTGACTCCCTTGCTGAAAACTTCCTGGTGACATTCCAGTACTCACCTAATTCTTTAGTGAAATACATAGTTCAAACACAGTGTGACATCATCCTGCCTCTCTAGCTATATATTTTTTTTACCCAATACTCTTGAAATGTTTCATTAATATACAATTTGAATATTAGTTTCTTTGAAGTTTTCCCTAAGTTTTCTAGAAAGCAGTTCTCTGTTATCAAATCTTGCACTGTTTTATTAAAATCTCTGCAACAGGACTCACAATACAGCATTTCTCTTATGTTTTAGTATAAGCACATAAAAGACTGAAATTGTACTCTATTCAACTATAAAAGACTGAAATTATATTCTATTCAACTTTCAAAATTATACTCTATTCAACCCACAACAGATATGACACCAGATATCTTTTTCTTCTTATTATTTAAATAACGCTTTCTGGACTCTGACAATTGCAATTGATAATGTGACCAATTTTATGCAAAACATTTGGTGCGATTGGGTTCTAGCTAAAGGAATATGGCTGTAACTGTGCCCATGCTCTTATCCCTGGCCGTGAAGACTCCATACACAACTCTGCATATGCTCTTCACTCCTTCTGTGTTGAGCTTGGCTGCGTGTTTAGAATAAGATGGAAGGAACTTTGGTTTCTGAATGATTACCCCATCCCCAATGACCACATTCTTTTTTTTTTTTTCTAAATTAAGCCTCTAAGATATTAGTGTTTTGTTGTTTTGTCACATCAGCATGCCCTAATATATTCTAACTAATATGGTAAGGTTGGTAGAATGGAACACTGAAGAGTGTTGAACCCCTGATGGCAATCTGGAACACCGATGACTGTCTCTGGACTTCTTTTTGTAAAATAAAGTCTTAGATATAATCCATATCATTCATAGAGTGTTCATGGAGTAGTAAGCACTCAAAGATGATCACCAAAGAAAAAATATGCTAAGAAGGTATATAATATCATTTCTTAGTTTCAGAAAGTATAGATTTAATTAGGAAAGGGTGACATTTTAAGATAATTACAAAGAGATTCTAGTGAAGAAATTAGTTCTGAAGACACACACACAGCATGTGATTGGTATAAAGGAGTGTAAACAATTTGTGGAAAAGAAACTTGACTACAAGTTTGGTACAAAATGATTTTGGGAAAAAGAAGAAAAAGATCAAGGTAGAAATAGCCATGTTAAGTTTCAAAATTTGGATCTAATACCACAGTGAAGAATTCTCATGATGGAGAGATGCTCTTTAGAGAGATGACTCTCTTTCAATAATTCAAATCCTTGCATTTAAAGAAGGTCAGTTCCAACGTATCTTTACTGAAAGATCTGATATGGGCACACTAAAGCTTTCAATTTTCTTGTATACAAGGTCAGGGATTTTTTTTTTCTTCAGAGAATATCAAATACCATAGATAAAGGTCCTTGCAAGACATTTTAAGCATCAAATTTTTTGCACAACTTCTATGAATCAAATGTGGTTTCTAAGGCCATGAAATTTTGAGTCCTGGAATACAAACTGAGGACTTGTCTCTGAAGGGAAGAACACATAAAATTCATGAGAGTCTTGAAATCTTCAAAAGTTTAGTTAAGAGATTGAAGAGCTAAAAAAGCAGAAAAGCTTATTTGGGGTTCAAGACTTCTTGTTCTCAAATTTGTTTAATTTTTTCCTCTAATTTTCCATAAATTTATTATACAACCTAAATAGGTAAGACATGCTAAGTTTACAAAAGTTATTTCATGATGTTTGTTAAATTTAAAACATATATCACATATATGGATAGTCTGACTTCTTTGTACAGTAAACATCAATATTTGTTGAGAGATGGCTGCTTCCTTAGTTGGAGGAACTAGACCTTATGGACAATCCAAGTCTGAGAGCAGAAAGGGTATAGTTGTTTTCTACATGTTGTTAGTGACAAAAACTCCCCAAACGACTATTCTTTTGTGATTGATACCCTGATCTTAAAAAGAGTTTCTATGGCTATTTTTTATGTTCTGTTTATTTTAAAACAGCTACATCATGCTCTCTTATGACTCTCTTTTATCTTCTGGAGTATTTCTCCAGAAATACTATAGAGACATCTCAGGATGTACATACTTATTCTTTTTTTCTTTCAATGGACATTTTAAAACATGAGCTATGTGACAGACATTTCTGTAGGGACTTATGGTAAAGAGGAATAAGATAGCTCTGCCTTCAAGGATCTGAGAAGTAGAGAGGGGAGAACATGGTGATCTATAACCACCCCTAAAGAGGTATATAAGTTGGCATATAGAAGAGACATACCTCAAAAGTTTAGTGATATACTAAATATGGAAAGGAGGTTGAGAAACAGACAGGAATTTTGATGATTCCCTGATTTTTGTCTTAAGAAACATTGGTCACATAGTTTTTATAGTCTACAAAGGGAGGAGAATACAGAAGCTAGGTTATGAGTCAACTTTCAAGTCACTGCTCCAGGCATCAGTCTATAAAAGATACTAAAATACCATTAGAATAACTCATAACTATAGTGCCAGTTAATGACACAGGTTTCCACAGGCAACCACTTAAATTGGTGTTTTCCAGGTAAATTTGTCCCAATCCTGCTAAATTAAATAGCACCTGGAGAAAGAACGAATAGCTCTTCATTGATGCCATCCCATGTGAGGAATGATGGGGAGCATGCATGCATGTTTTTAGATGTAGCTACATGTCCTGTCCCCAATCTGAGAGCAGCTGAATGAGAGTCACCAAAGGCCAGCACCCACTGTCAACTACTGTTCTGAAACTACAGCATGGGAAAGTACTGTTTACCTGGAACATGGAAATATGTGATTGATCATCATGAATTTTTATCTTTGTTTATTTGACTAGACAAAATGTAAACATTTCAGTATGTCCACCAGGGGATTTTCTGTTTTAGACAAGAGCCAAAATATTGATAGGATGACAAGAATTGAAAAACTGCAGGGGAAAATTTACCAAGATTTTAAATAATTTTATTCTGTTTTGACAAGTGGAAGCAAATCAGTGAATGCCTTTCTATTTTTCCTATGTTGTTAGAAATTTTCTTGAATTTAAATTTGAAAAATAAAATAGAATACCAAATCTCTGCTAGAAAATTTTAAGATTCCATTACTGAAAGTTGATTGATTGGCAGTGTTCTTTCTGTAGAACGGGACCTACAACACATGCACTAACAAAGTATTTGACTAATTGCTGACATTACCTTAATCTCACTAGGTGGCCCATTTCATTTAATTTAGCAATCTGAAACCAAATTATATTGCAGCGAATATATACAAAAAAAGAACAGTGAGTTTATTTGTCTTCAAGATCCTAATTATAGCTGATTCTGTTTCAATTTTACAGAGAAAGTGCTAAGGAATTTTATTTGTAAATCTGGTTTGTGGTTTTAGAAGCATTTAGCATAGTTCATTAAGATGAACTTACCTAAAGTATTATAAAGATTCTGGATGGATAAAACATGCATTGACATGTTAACAAAGTTTATTTCCATAAAGTAACTTTGGCTTACTTTAATAGTCTATCACATGTGAAGAGAATCTGACCTATTAGATCCAGAAATATCCATGTCAAATAACATTTGATTAATTGGCATTATCCATTTAGGCTGTTGCCACTCAAAAACAGTCATAAAATATTTTTCTGACACATAAATAAAAATCATTCTAGAAGTGTTTTAAAGAGTCTAAAGTTAATCATACATGTCAAACTTCATCCTTACTGATAGGCCAATTGTTTATAAGTGATCGAACAACTATGAAATAAAAGACAATTTCAAAAATATCAAAATCTTATATTGCACCCGGGCATATGTGATAAATCTCCTCATTATAAATGTTAAATATATAAGCTTTATTAAATCATTTTCTCCCCCCCAAAAGTCTTATTAATCATTAAGCAAATAATTGAAGGATATCAATTTGAAGGAGTTTCTGAATATTAGTCTGTTCGGTGTTGGTTAGACTTAGGTCAGCTGTCAGAGAAAGATGATGAAATGAGTTTTGGATATATTGGGTTAGAGGTACCCAAAGGACATTGAAATGAGGACATATAACAGAAGGACAGCATATTTTTTGAGAGCTTGGGATTTCAAGACAGACTGTCTGAGATCTATGCTGGCTATACCAATATGAGTTGTACCACCTGGAGCCAGTTATATTCAACCTGTCAGTGCCTTAGTCTTCCTCATCTATACCTGCCTCATAAATATGTAATGGGAAATAAGTGAATTATCATTTGTAAAGCACATTACCTTGATCATAGGAAGCACTATTTAATTTTTTGTTAAATAAACAGGTGGGATCTGGAACACTTCAATGAGCTCTGGGTGGGAGGCAGGAGTTTGAAAGGCATCACCATCCAGTGGCAACTGAAACTCTGGCATACTGAAGGATAACGTAGGTGGGAGTATCATCCCAGTGCCAAGTGGGACACGGACAGGATCTTCAGGAACACTGATGCTTAAGTAGTAGCTACAGCTAGCAGATTCAGGCACAGAAACTAAGAAAGAAAGGTCATGCACAGGAGGAAACACAGGAGAAAATATATCTCAAAGTCACAAAAGTAAAGAAAGGAAATGAAAATGGTCACATTGTCAAATGCCATACAGAGATGCTGAAAAGTGTTTACTAAATTTGGCATTTTAAGAATCATTATTTTCCAGACTGGGTTCAGTTGAGTGAGTAAATTGGAAAAGTGATTGCCATAGGTTAACTTGTAGGAGAGAAAGAGAGGAAGTGGAGACAACAGTGTAGGCTGTTGAGAGGAGTTTGCTAATGAGAGAAGCAAGATAGCAACTAGAAAAAGCAATTGTATGGAGGAAAGTATTCATTCTCCTTTTTCTAAATTTTTAACATGAGAGGGACATGTCTATGGTCTACGGGGAGGGTAATAGTAGAAAGGAAGGGTATGTAATCAATGGAGCAAAGCCATGATGGAGACAGAAAGGGATGGGAGACAGGAGAAAGAGCCTAATTTTTGAAACAGAAGGAAGGAGGGAGAGAATGGATGCCTGAAAGTTTGGGGATGGGAAACTGTGAGATTCATACCTCACTAACAACCTACTTCCTTCATGCTAGCACAATTGGTAATTTGCTATGGGTTGCTGAACCAGGACCTACGTAATGTTATTGTTGTTGAGAAGGTAAGCTAACTCTGAGGCTCTAATTGTTGGAAGGGTCCTCCACATACACTGTGAAGTTGCCTAGGATGATGGCAGGACCCATTGGGAAAGTGAAACAGATAGATGACAGCATTGAGAAGTGGCAGTGGGAAGCATAATCAGCTAACATGAACTTGAAAGGAGGAAGGGTTTTTATATAAAGGTGGGAAAATGAAGTCTTCAGGGATGTGCTGGTTTTTCTGTTTGCTCCTTCCCTATAAAACCAGACTCATTCTCATGGACCCAGTTTGAAGCCTTGGGTGGCTAAAGCCTAAGGTCTGCATCAACCTGGCACCCTTTGGACTTAGGTGTGGGTTTGACCAAAGCAGGTCATGAGCAGGAGATGACAGGGCAAGAGAAAACACTGGTTGTCATGTGACTCCCTGCTTGCTCCTTCATGTCCGGGCCACTTCTAGTAGCAGCTGAGCCCTTCCAACAACAGGGCTTCCAGGGAGAAGTCCTTCCCTACATCTCACACTCTCTCTAATTTCTGTACAAATATATCTTTCCCTTTCCTCTTTACCCCTCCGGATGGTAATGCCTTTGCAATTGTGCTAATTTAATACCCCTTACCTTGCCCCATAATCCACCTACATCTCTGTAGTAGCCATTGGCTAAGGAGCTTTCACTTAGCCAATACAAGCTCATCCTCCTGCTTGATAAGGCCCCTCAGTGACACGAAAGGCAGTAGTACCTAGAGGCTACATATAAGCCAGTTTGGAAGACCAGCATCTTTCATTCCTGGGATCCACGTGGGCAGTGAAGTCAAGTAGCTGCTCCAGGAAAGTCGGAAAAAGACTCTGGTGTACAGTTTACAGTCTCTAGTCAGTGGGGAACAAGAACAAAGTTTTGGTTTCCTGTCTAAATTTTGGGATGAGAGGCAGAGGTGAGTTAGAAGTGGTGACTCTAAAAAATAGCCACAGGGAAGCAAATAGTGCTGTGTGGATTAAAATTTAAATACAGAGTAATGACATAACTGGGAAACAAAGGCATAAAAGCTACAAATATTTGAAGAGAATTAACAACAGGTGATCTTCATCTGCTATGGGGTGGGAACTGAAATTGTCTCTTTTGTTTATCATAGGCACTTATTTTGACTGGAGACCAGAATTAATTTCTCCCTTCTTTCGTTGCTCCGGTTTCACAGCCCGCCCGTTACTATGAAAAGCTGTGCCAGTGTTTGCAACCCTCTTCTGCTTGAGAATGACAACAGAGTCAGGCTTTTGGACACCAAATGACAAGACATAGCAAAACAACAGAATGGCCTTCTCTACTGTGACACATGGTGACAGATCAGAAGTAGAGTTGTTGGAAAAGTTGGAAAATTTTGAAAGTTACAAGTTTTTGATTTTTTCCTTCTTTTGTTTAAAAATTTTTTTCTTCCACATTTTTGTTGGTGCATTATAGTTGTAGATAATGATTTGTTGTTTTATATTCATACATGGATGCCATATAACAATATAATTTGGCCAATGTCACTCTCCAGGACTTCTCCCCTCCTGTTTTGTTTTGCTGGGTTTTTTTGTTGGTTTTTTTTTTTTTTTTTTCTTAGGATTGAACTCAGGGGCTCTTAACCACCAAGCAACATCCCCAACTCTTTTCACATTCTCTTTTGAGACAGGGTCTCACCAAGTTACTGAGGCTGGCTTTGAACTCTTGATCTTCCTGCCTTAGCCTCCAGAGCTGCTGGGATTACAGGTGTGGACCACCATGAAGGCCTCACTTTCTTTTTAAAAAAGACTGAGGCAAAGTTTGAATATCTTGACTTTTGTTTTGAAAATTTGAAATCTGAAAAATAAATATAGAAGTGCTGTCAAACATCTGTGTATTCAAAATCCAGGATTAATTAATGTTAGCATTTGACATTATTGTTTCAGATACACATTATATATGAAAGAAACTAAATATTATTTATAACATTGAAATCCTCCTCATTCTCATTCTCTTTATTTCTTTCTTTCCAAAATACTACTTTCATTAATTTAGTATATAGCATTTCAGTTTGTTTTTATATTTTTACCAAATATTTAAATACTAGTCAATAATATAATGCTGTATTATAATATCAAATAATGTAGCCTGTTACCTTATGTTTTGAAATTTTACATGAATACTTTCATATGATATGTATTTATTGCATTGTGGATTTTAAACTTAGAGGGATCTTTCCATATTGATAGATACAGTTCAAAACCATTAAATTTAATCACCATGTGGCAGCCTTTCTCAAACAAAATTCTTCCATTTACCCACAGAACCCAAAACAATGATGTAAGTGATGTTTCTACATTCTTCCAAGGATGATACATAACTAGTACCATTCTAGATGCAAAAGTAGTTGATTCATTATATATAATGGATGCCTGAGGCTGCTGAGGTTTCCTCCTATAACTGCCTTTAGAAAATCTGCTTTATTGCATCACTGTGCTACATTTTATTTATCTATTCCCCATACCGACAATACTCAATTTTTTTCAAAATGCTACTTGAACAAGTAAACTTCTCTTTACATATATCCCAGGGCACAAGTACAAGAGTTTCCCTAAGACATAGATCTAGATATTAAATTGCTGAATTCTGGGGTGAGGACATTTTTAACTTGATTAGAGATTGCTAAAGTATTCTTCCATTTGTTCTCAAGTTATACTCCTTCAGCAGTGTGGAAAGCTCATATCCACCACATTCTTACCAACATTTGATATGATCAGACTTTAATTTTTTTAGTTAGGTATAAGTCAAATGGCATCTTTATGTATTTCTTTGATCTTGTGTTTGTTGCATATCCTGGTTTCCTTCTCTGTGAATTTCTCGTTTGCTTGTATCCACTGCCATTTTCCTACTGAGTTAAAATTTTTTTATTACTCTGATAGGACTTTCACATGCCCCTTGTTTAATTAATACTAATTCCCTGATTGTTTCAAACCAAGTTTCCAACATCTTCTCTCGGTTTGTGTCTTATGTTTTTTTCATTTGTTTATACATTCCTTTGTATAATAGAAGGTTTACATCTCTACATAATCAAATTTATAAGTTTTTTAAAAGATTCCTCTTTGTTTCATGTCTCAAAATTCCTTCCCTACCATGGGATCATAGGATATTCTCATATATTTTACTCTAAAAACTTGTCTTAGACTACTTAGATCTTTAAAACATGTAGAATTTATTTGTGTACATAAGATTAGGAAGGGATTTACTTCTCCTATAGGAAAGGCAATTGTCTGAACGACCTTTGTTAACTAAATTCCATTCTTTCATAATGGATTTGTGATGCTACTTCCACAATATGTTAATCAAGTTATATGTTTCATTAAGGCTACCTCTGGGTTTCCAATTTAGTTCCGTTGATTTCTTTGTGTTTCCACTCAGTTTGTCTTACTTGTTATTGCTTTCTAGCATCTTGATATCTGCTGAGCCAAATTCCCAATCTTCTTTTTCAGAAGAAAATTTTGTCTTGGTCAAGCATTTTTTCATTCAGTCAATTAAACAATTATTTAATGTTTATGCTTTAGACACTAGGGATATGGTAGCAAACAATCAACATTCCTGCTGTATGTGTCTCTCACTTTAGTGGGGGTTAAAGAAGGAAAAAAAGATAAAGACAATATGTCAAGGGGTGATAGAAAACTGAGGTCATGTGAACAATATCAGGAAGTAAAGCCGACACGGTCATGAAGGTTCTGATCCAGTCGTTGCCATTTAGTCTTCCATATCAATTTTAGAATCAGAACTTCTACATTCATTAAAAAATTTGTTGCATTTTTAGTTAACATATAGATTGAGTTGGGAAGATTTGGTGTTTTGATACTGTGAAATATTTCCATTAGTGAACATTGTAGGAACAATTTCACTTCTGGAGGAAAAGAAAGGAGCAAAAGGAACTATATTTATCCTTTTACCTAAAACAATTTTTAAAAGCTGAAAAACGATGTTAGTCCTGATAAAAGTTCTTAAACACACGATCTGAAGGTTTGATACTTTTCTCAAGTAATGTAACAGTAATGCCCCAAAACAAAGTTATTGTTTTTCATCTGACAAATAAAAAAGATCCAGCATCAAACAAGATCAAATTCACCATATCTGATATTCAATAAAAATATTAGGCACATAATGAAGCTGAAAAATACGAAATAAATAATAAGAAAAAATTAATCAAAATTGATACAGATGTTAAAATAAGCAGAAAAAGATATTAAAATGGATAATGACTGCTGCATTTCATATGTTCTACACCTAGAAGAAAGATTAAATATGTGAAGTAGAAATAGATGGACATATCTGTATCTATATCTCTATATAGCTATATATCTATATTCTGGAGTGTCTAAGGGTAGTTTGGGAGCAGACTGTTAGAAAAATAATAGTCCCAAATTTTCCAAATTTATTGAAAATTACAAACACACAAATCCAAGAAGCACACTGAACTCTGAGCCTAAGAATCATAAGTAAAATACAGAGTGTCACTTCACAGTCTATTGGTTCAAAGCTAATGATAAGGAGAAAAAAGTAAAAGCAATCACATATTACCTACAGTTATCAGGAAAAAGTTGAGGATGTAACTAAGCAGAAGGGTGAGTCATACCAATCATTTTTTTCTGGCTGCAATGGAATTAAATAGGAAATAAATTAAGAAAATTAAGAATTAAATAAGAAATCAGTAACAGAACGATCTCTGAAAAAAAAATCTATAAATACTGAAAACCATACATTTTAAAGTAACCCCCTGGTTAAAAAAATCAAAAAGAAAATTAGAAAATATTTTGAACTGAATGAAAGTGAAAACAAAGTATATCAATATTTGTAGACTATTAGCAATTAATTAGTAATTAGATGGAATTAATAGCAACAAATGTCTATATTAGAAAAGACAAAAGCTTCCAAATCAAAGACTTTATTTCCTACCATAAGAAACTAGGAAAAGCAGAGCAAAATAAAATGCAAAAATAAGCGAAAGAAAAGAGATAATAAATATGAGTGCAATTCGATAAAAAACAATGAAACAAAATCCATTTCGGCAAGAAGAACAGAGAGTTTATAAACATCTATCCAGTTGTGTTTGTCAGTTCTGAATCACTGTGAAAAAATTACCTGACAAAAACAACTTAGAAGAGGAGAAGTTTATTTTGGCTCAGGGTTTCAGAGGCTCAGTCCATGGTTGGCCCACTTCACTGCTCTGGCTCTGAAATGAGGCAGAATGTCATGGTGGGGGAGTGAGGTGGAGAAAAGCCAGGAAACAGAGAGAGAGGAGCCAGGGATAAGATATAGTCTTCAAGGTGATATCTCCAATGACCTACTTCCTCTAGCAAAGTCCCAACTGCATACAGTTATAACCCAGTTGTCTATTAGAATTATGAATCCATCAAATATATCAATCCACTTAAGAGGTTACAATTCTCATAATCCAATCTTTTGACCTCTGAAGACGGCTACCCAGCCTAACACATGAACTCACTTGGGGGAGATTTTTAGATCCAAACCATAGCACCAGTCTGATCAGTAAGGAAAGGAAAAATGAAATCCTGCATTACCAGTTCAGTGATACTATATTCTACAGTTATTAAAACAGTTACAAGGAAATATTTAAAAAATCTTTTGCCAATAAATTCAACAAGTTAGATAAAATGAAATTTTTCCTTTCCAAAGTTTTTTCTAAATTATTGTATATCAATTATACTGAAGAATAGGTTTATTGTAGCATATCTGTACATGCCTTTAACATGGATATCATTCACTCTCAATATCCTCCTTAGCCTCCCTTCCCCATTTCTTTGGATCCCCTTCCTTTTCTCTAATAGTCTCCATTCTACATTTTTATAGCACACATTTCTTGAAAGATGAAAACTGCCAAAGATCACTCAAAAAGAAACAAACAACTTGAATAGCTCTACATTGATTAAAGAAATTGAATTTGTAGTTAAAAATATCCCATAGAAAAAGAAAGAAACAAACAAAACACTATAGGGCCAGGTGCCATGGCACATGCCTGTAATCCCAGCGGCTTAAGAGGCTGAGGCAGGAGGAGGCACTAAGCAACTCAGTGAGACCCTGTCCCTAAATAAATACAAAAAGGGGTTGGGGATGTGGCTCAGTGGTCGAGTGCCTCAGAGTTCAAACCCTGGTACCCACCCTGGGCCCCAAAAGAAAACCACTACAGGTTTAGATGGCAAAACTGAATTTTGTCAAAATTTAAAGAGTAAATAATATCAATCTTATAACAATTCTTCCAGAAAATGAAAGAGAAAGGAATCCTTTCCTATCATTCTGTGAGGCTTAAAACTAAAATATGACAATGAAATTACAAAGTAAAGAAAGCTCTATCTCAATACTCCTCATGGGCGTATAGGTCAAAAGTTCTAAATATGATTTTAACAAATTGAATCCAACAATATATAAAGAGGATAATATAATATACTCCTTTTATAATCAAGTGTACTTTTCCCAAGAATGCAAAGATGGCTGAATTTTTAAGAAAAGGTAATACACTATATTAATAAATAATAAAAATTTTTAAAAAACTGATGTTGTCTATAGATACAGAAAAAAATTTTGGATGAGAATTTGATATCCTTTCCTGATAAAAATTCTTATATATCTAGGAATAAAAGGAAATCTCCTTAATTTGATCAAACTTACATTTAATTTCATACATAATAATGGAAAGAGCTAATAATTTCCCCCTAAGAGAAAAAAACAAAATGAGACTGTCTGCTTACATTTATTATTGACATTGTAATCAAGATTCTATATTGTGTAATTTTTGAGGCACCTGAATTGCTAGTTTTTGTTTGTTTGTTTTGTTTTGTTTGTTTTTGTTTTTATTTGGTGCTATGGATTTAACCCTGGGGCCTTTTACCACTGAGCTCCATCCCAACCCTTTATATGTTTTATTTTGAGACATGGTCTCAGTAAGTTGCTTAGGGCCTTGCTAAGTTGCTAAGGCTGACCTTGAACTTTCAAGCCTTCTATCTCAGCCTCCTGAGTCACTGAGATCACAGGCACGCACCACCACAGCTGGCAGTTGTTAGTAATTTTTAATGCAATGGTGAATATGAGACATCTGAAATCTGTATTTTGAGCTGCATTCATTCCTTCAGTTCTAGGAATATTATGCTTTCTGAAATGAGGGAAACTGGTGCCAAGCAGAAGGCAGATGAGCTAAGTTACAAGGGGGTTAGAAGAGATTTTTCAAACACACACACATTCCCATATTCATTCATAACTGTCACTCCTTCATAATTTCTAGAAAGAGGTGCACTCAGTGGTGCCTGGCAGTGATTGTTTACATAGTCAGGTTCTGATATCAGCTAAGACATAAGTGTCTGGAGACTGATAGCTGAGCAAGAGGTAATTGATGCTGATGATGACAAAGCCCTTCACATTCTTTAATGCCCTGTTTTCACAAGAAAATGTTATGGTATTTTCCAGTGCTAGCCAAGGGTGCTCATAACATACCTGGGTACTTCTACTCTCAGGCTGGGGCATTTTCTAATTGGAACCCTTCCCTGGGGGACAAGAGGGTGCCAGAATCTATAAAGGCCTACCTTGTCACTGGAGTTTGGGGGAAAGGTGTTTGGCGTTACTGTTTGCCATCTCCACATCCAGGTTACAGAGAAAATGACCTTTCTAAATACATCAACATGTGTCACTCAAGGTCACTGGAATGACTATGAACAGGGAATCTCTTTGGGAACATGTTTTTGACCACTATTCCAAGGTTTTGTCAGGGCAATTCATATTTCAAACATCCCAGTGTTAGTTAGCATTAATGTGAGCTATCCCTTCATCTCGAGGTGTCAACAACCTCTAGCACAATTTATGTCTAGGGTGTTTCTGGACCTCAGAGATGTTACAGGGTGAGAGAATCTTTGTTCAGATACCCAGGGAAAGGAGGAATACTGTGTTTGGATGAAGCTAAAGGTCTGAGTCAATTGGAGTGATACCACAAACACCAGATGTTTCCAATAGCCATGTATTTGCCTTTTTTTAATATTCAAACATCTGGCTGATTACATTTCTCTGTGACTTTGTGTAGATATAGCCTTAGGCACAATCACTGTAAAATAATGACAGATATCATATTTTTACTTTTTAACATTGGCAATGTTAAAA
The DNA here is from genome assembly GCA_020662805.1 of Glaucomys volans. NCBI lineage: Eukaryota > Metazoa > Chordata > Mammalia > Rodentia > Sciuridae > Glaucomys > Glaucomys volans. Next base: position 123,805 of record JAJEJO010000211.1, read on the forward strand.
ATGCATATGGTTCATTTTTACATGTTTAAATAAAATTATAAGTTTAAAAATGGGATGGGGTTATAGATGATTTTTGTGAGTGCTGATTATTAAGATTTTTTTTAAAAAACTGAGAAACAAAGTCACTTAAAAAAAAAAAATAGAACTGAAGCCTAATTGAAAATGTAAGAGTAACAAGGAATTAGGAAAAATAAGAAAAAAGGAAAAATAAAAGGAAAAGGCTTTAATGTGCAAACTTGCCCAGGAAAAATTCCCAGTTGCACATAATATGAACACTAGTTTCCTCGGGATGAGCTTGCATGCAATTTGACGGTATATATTTTGTTGCAATTTTCCTCATCTATCCCATGTGATAACTATTCTCTAAGGAATATGGCATTTACGACATGAGGCTTTTGAAGATTTAAAGTTTAACTGACTTTCTGTTAATTTAATTCATAGATAAAACAAGGGTAAGAACAGAAGTAGTATATATTTTTTTAAATTTAAAATGTTTTTTTCATTTGAAATCATTTCAGACTTGTAAAAATATTCAGAGCAGTACAATTCTCAAATGTTCATCATCCTTATATGTTCACATTTTACATAATCTCAGTATAATTATTAAAATCAGAAAACAATATGGTATAATATTATTATCTAACCTATAGACTCTACACATATTTTACCAATTTATTTTCTGGCCCAGGATCATATGTTACCATTGTTTGTATTTCTTCTTTAATCTGGAATGATCCCTCAATTTCTGTCTTTTATGATTTTGGCACTTTTGAAGAGTGCTGGCCAGTTTCTTCTGTAGAATGGTGTTCAATTTGGTCATATTAAGCACTGCTTCAGGGTTGAGATTGCCACAGCAGCGAAGTTGGATTTTCTCAGTGTAGAAAAGGAGGCACATGATTAAGATTTACCCATCACTAGTGATGTTGATTCACGTGACTTGATTAAGGTGGTGGTGTTGGTCAGTTCTCTCCACTCTAAATTTACCATTTCCCTTTTGCAATGCATAAGTATCTTGTGGGAAGAGAGTTTGCAGCCACAAGAATATTCTGTTATTCATTATACTTTTATCAAGTAATTTTTTTCATTCTATTGATGATTCTTGTCTAAAATATTTGATGTTTGCCAAATAGTCATTTTCTATTTCCATCATTCCTTCTCCATTTATTACTCAGAATTTTAATGAAAGGGAGGGCTTTTCCTTCTCTCTTATTGATTTATTTACTTGATTCCTTCACTTTGTACTAGTACTTTGTACTTATATTATTCTGTGGGTTATAAATCATTACTATTTTATTATTGTTAAATTTGTCTCAGATGTCAAGGGCCATCAGTAGCCCCTTTAAAAAGATTTTGTTGAGGAAGTACTGCAGAAAAAAACTACCAAATTACGCTATGTCCATGTGTGAACAGATCACAATGAATCTCACTTATATATATATAATCAGAATTCACTAATTAAAATAGTAATAATAACAATGGAAGGGAGGTCAGTAGAGTAGAACAAGCAGATGAGAAAGGGAGGAATGGAGAGAAAGGGTGGGTATTGGGGAATCATATCAGTCAAATGATATTATGTGCATGTATGAATATGCTACAGTGAATATCACTACTTTGTATAAATTATAATGTACTAGTAAAAATTTTTTAAAAAGATTTTTCTTTTATAACAAGGGCCCAATTCTTTTATTTAAATTCTTTATTTACTGGCTCCCCAAGGTGTTTCAGATTCTTTTAGTACTTTCCCTGAGTCCTGTTGCCTCTTATTGGAAAATGATATATTGAGAATCTGATTTTAGGGTGCCTGGGGTTCTCATGATTATGAGGGTCATTGTTTTTAGGCCCTTTCAGAAGACAGATTGTCAGTGCTCCCCAGCCCGAGGCCACCAGGAGCCCGTCTGTAGTTGGACAATCTAGTGCTCATTCCAGTGGGGGAGGTTGAACACAGCAGATTGAAGCTTTCTTCATGGGAATTTGATGTTGGATCTGAGAAAGAGATTCAGATATTTGAGATTAGAACAATAGCATTGAACGTGGGAGACATCAGTGACCATCTTACATCTATGATGTGAACCAGAGAAAAACTTGCACAGAGAAAGAAAAATAAAGATTTCTATAAAGTAGCAGAGATAGAAAGTTTCCATAGTGTTTTAGAACCTGGTTCAATCACTTTTCCAAGACTCTGGACCATTCCTATCTTTGAACTCCATGAGAGACCTCTGTTCCTTCATGATGGTTTCAACTGGTTGTATTTAGACTAGTTTCTGATACATGCAACCAAAAACTTCCTAATCAATCAGATAGAAAAATGACACTTCAATATATGTAATGTGCCAGAGATAAAATTAAAAAGCAGAAAACTTGGAAGTTATTGTGATCTTATACTTCCAGGCTCTGTGACTTCCCATCTGGTTACAATGTCCCTGGGTGTATATTCCAGGTCTTCTGAAGCCTAAACACAGCGTTGTCTCTTCGCCCAGAAGGGACAGTCTTAGAGCCTTATCTTTTGCTTTGCTAGATAATTTCTAAATAGTATTTACTGTTTTATAAAATTAAAAGTACACTGTAATTGTAGAAAATGTTATTTATAGGAAACAAAGCAAAGTCTTCCAAGTACAACCAATCTTATATTGTGATGTTTTAACTTCAACTCATATTTATTTTAAACACAGTTGACATCACTTTCAGTTCAGAAGTTTGAGTCTCCCTTTCCCCCTGCTAATACTGCATGGGGAACATTTTCCCATGAGCTTCAAAATACAATTCTCTTGCTGCACTATTCTATAGGATTCTATTGCTGCAATATTCCACTGTATTTATGTATAAACTAATAATTTATTCTCTTGCTGTTTATGATTTCTTTCTGTTTTACTTTTCTCTATCTTCATCTCTGATTATTTGACAAAACTAAATTCCTTGAGGTGAAGTCAAAGAAGTAAAAACATTTAAAGATCTTTCACTCTGCATAGTCAAATTGCTTTCCAGAAAAGTAATACCTATTTACATTTTTTTAAAACCAGAAATGTTTGAAAATAATCATGTCCTCAGTGATTATCATCACTTTGAAAATCTTTACAAATTTGGTAAAGCAATAAATGACTCCGTACTACTGATTTAATTTAGATTTATTTAATCTCTCATATTTATGTGTTCATATTCTTTTGTGAACCTTTTTTCGAGTAGGTACTACTTTTTTAGAGTAGTAGAGACTTAGTTGTACCCTCAAAAATCTTTTCCTCCTTTTTCCTAGGCATTACCTCCCAATTAAAGAATACACTTCTCAGTGGGTATAGTTATGTGATCAAATTCTTATGAAAGGAAATGTAGTGGAAGCTATGTAGTCAATATTCTCTGGTCTAAAGGGTAATCCTTCGCTCTGTTTTTCTCTATTTCCTTTGCCACTGCTGGGAGCAGAGGAAGCCTGAGTATGCAGATGACAATGCCAGAGGAAACTGAGAGCCAGGATGGAAGAAACCACAATGACCACATGAAGCAGAACTTTGTTCTTAAAAGAGAGAAATGCTGGGGGAGGAGGAGGGATGTGATAAAGGAAGAACGGTGCAGTGAATCTGACCTAACTTTCCTACGTATTTGTATGAATATACCATAGTGAATCTCACCACCATATATGCACAAGATGCTAACTTAGAAAAGAACTAAAAGTAAACAAGAGAAAGATCTGTAGAATAGAGAGAAGGGGGTGGGGAGGAGGGAAAGGAAAGGGGAAGTACTAGGGACTGCATTGAGCAAATTGTATTCCATGCTTTCATGATTTTGTCAGAATGAATCCTAATGTTATGTACAACTAAAAATCAGTAAAAAGAAAAAAAAGAAATAGAATTTTATTGTAGTGAAACCATTTTATTTTGTCATCATGAGAGCAGCTTAGTCTAATTTCTGAGTCTAATGATTTAGTTTAATGACCTAATTTCTATTAGATATCCTACTTTTTTTTCTCAGTGATTTTTACAGTCTTTTTTTAATAAATTAACCATAGTTGTTTTTTTTTTGTCACAAATATATCTCCCAATTTGTTTAAGAAAGGTGGATGAATAAAAAGTAACATTGTTATATGTAAGAATTAAACATTTCCTTTTTGTTTTACTTCATCATTTTTGGCCCTTGATCAAATATTTTCTTCTAGTGTGTTCAGGAAATTTTACTCAACAATACACACGCACAGAAAATATGCCTGTTTTTGTTTCACTGGGTCTGTAGACGGCATAATTATGGGTGATTTTTTTTCCTGTAAATTGTTTCTAAATTGCTTCAAATAAGAGAGAAAGCAATTTATAAAATAATACAATCACAGGTTATATATAAACAATGTGACATTGTTGGCAATTATACACAGAGGAAGAAACTCTCTCACTAAACGACCTCTAAGGGAGGGAAACTGAGAGGAAAAAAAATAATACAAAATTATTGTATAATCATTGTGCCAGGTACATATTTTTTATGATACTTCTGTGGAACAGTAGTATGGTGAAAAAATTTATGCAAGTGAAAAAATATTGTTGAAGTGGAAAGAGTGATGCAAATGGAGAATTGACACATGAATTGTGAACTATTTCAGTTTTGTAACTCAGAGGTGCTGTTCTGGAAGAGTTCTTTATATTTATTGTTGTACATGAAGACATCTAAATTTAGAAAACTTCATAAAAGAAATGCTGAGTAGAAAAAAAGGACAAATTTGAATTCTTGAGAGAATACTTATTGATATTTTAGTGAATATTATTCTGAAAAGAATACAAAAATTTAAAAAGGATATATCAACTATTTACTTTTACAGGAAAGATTTGACCTCTTATTTTTTTTTACTGAATCATAAATGTTTTATTTAAGCAGAAATTGCCCTATTTAACTAAAATTAGATTGGTTTTGAGAACTTCATGACATCCTGACAACTTGTAGGATTTCAAAAATCAGCCTGAGAAGATTCAACAAAATAGCTAAATAGTTTAGTGGCTTTGCTGACACTACAGTTACAGCTCCAGTATTCTCAACTCCAGGCACATGAATTTGAAAAGCAACGGGGTCCTAAGAAACTCTTATGTTTCTTGGCTTCATATTTTCAAATTAAATTATTTTTTACCATTAAATAAATATAAAAATAGGCACCTTGGTAAGAGTAATCCTATCTCTGATTTGTCCTTCTCATTGGAATTGCTTTCTCTTCCAGTGTCACTCACTTTAGCCAGATCTAATTTAAAGCTGTGTGAGAAATTAGGAAAAAAAGAACCCAGAAGTATCCATGCTGCACCTGGCAGGCACCCAGCAGAAAATTAAGAGTGTCCAGATACTGGAAATGAAGGGAGTGAAGCTGAATACTCTAAAAATCACATCTGGCTTCTCAAAGGGGTTTAGGACCTCCTGATCAACATCATTTAGCTGACTTAAATGCAAATTCCCCAATTAAAATGGTGGAGTGAGACAGACATCATTGCCCTATGTACATGTCTGATTACATGAATGGTGTGAATCTACATCATGCACAACCATAGAAATGAAAAGTTGTACTCTATTTATGTACAATGAATCAAAATGCAGTCTGTAAAAATTAAAAGAAAATGCAAATTCCCATGCCTGCCACCTTCCACACACATCCCCACCCCAAGACTTGGTGAATCAGATTCTCTGGAGGTGACATCAAAGCAATTACTCCTCATGTGATTCTTTTGTGCACTAAGGTTAAACCAACAGTTCAGATTAAATGTGAAGATTGCTCCATTGACATGATACCCAGTCACCTCTAGTGTTTGGTCCCTTCTTTGGCAGCTCAACTGAAACAAGTCTCATGACTGATCATCAAGGACTCTGGAGGAACACCTTAGATCATGTACAACTGTGAAGGAAGCTTCATGAATGGATCAGGACAAGGTATGGAGAGCAGAAGAGTCCAGGACACAAACTGGATCACAAGAGTAGAGGAGTTAAGTATAGCTATAGTCTAGGTTATGGTTAATACCAGAATCAGTTCAAGGATGGCAACTCTCAGGAATTTAGATGTTAAGAGGGTGAAGTTCCTATTATATGGAGCCATGGGAAAAGACAACCTAGGAGGCAGATAGGTCAGTTCCATTGACCAACAAATTGGAACAGTGGGCAATTTGGCCTTCAGTGGCACCTGGCAGCCAGATTCTGGTGAAGAGATATGGAAAGTGGGGAAGCACAAGATTATCTGTAGAACAGGCATAACGGAAGGATAGGCTATATTTTCTACCATTCTTCAAAGTCTTGTTTCAGCTTCATTTAATATTAAACCACAGGGGGAACTGAATTCATTTGATGAATGGAGAACACAGCCAGACCTCAATCATTTGGATTTTATTAGTTGGAATTTGTGATAATTTGAAGAGTGGCTTAGCTGAAGTTTATCTAAGTTCATCGATGGGAGAAAAACCAGAAACTTTCCCAAGCAAATTGATTTTATAAACTTGAGTAAACCTGTTTTTAAATATATTCAATGTTCTCTCAAGCGGAAAACAAATTACAAATCACTTTAGAGCTAAAATTGCTACTAATGACTCCAGTACATAGGAGTAGTTATTTAATCTAATTTGTAGTTGTTCTGGTATCTGAAAATAATAGAACTACAATTCTTTCTGAAGTGACCTATGATTCTTTACCCTACTTGCCCCAAGTTAAGGCTTTCTCTCTCCTTTCTCCCTCTCCCTTCTCCTCCTTCCTGACTCTTCCTTTTCCCATCCCCCTTCTTTCTCTTGATCTCCTTATTATCCCCTTTCTCTTTCTCTTGACTTCCTGTCTCCCTCCTCTCTCCTGTTCTTCTGCCCCTCCCTGACTGCTGCTCCCTTACTTCTCTCACTTCAGTTTGTAATCAGAATTTGAGAGAAATTTATAACTCATGTGTGCATTGTCAAATAAGAAACTGGGTAATCAAATGTTTCTAAGGTGCGAAGCTTCCTACCTCTCTTGCTTTGGAGTGAGGCTGGCAGGAACTGAAGACCTGTCTTCCAAGCCGTGGTCTTTGGGCTAGCCACACAGAATGCCTGACAGCAAGTTTGGCGAGCTCAGAAGTCTGAGGGAAGGCTCTGGCTTGGCTTTTTCAACTCTTTTTTACATTGCAGTCTGGAATTTAAATGGCACACACTGATTATTGTGGAAATATCCAGCACACATTTTCTTATAGAAATAAAGAATTCTGGTGGCAATTGATTAATGCTAAATTGTCTTTGCAGTTCAGAAGAAGAAGAAAAAGACTCTAATTTGCACACACATTCTTTTTGAATGAAAGAATCTTTACCATCATGAAGCCATTTCAGCTGTCTCATCCCTAATTGCCACTTGGTATCTCTCTCTTACTGCTTTCTGAGTGTTCTCTTTGTTTTTAATTGGTGATTTCAGCCATCTGGATCCACTAGCTTATAAAGGCATAAGAGAGAAATAGAACATAAAAGAAAACAAACTTCACCCATTTCAATCAAGTCCACATCTGAAAACTCCCATATTCCACAACATTTCCCATGCTATAGGAAACACAGTGTCAAGATAAGCCAAGCAGAAAGGATGTCTGGGAATGAATGCAAAGAAAAATGCTAATGCCACATTAGTGTTAAGGTCTGGCTCCAAACCACTTTCAGAAGGGGCTGCTTAGTTTACCACATGGCAGAGGGAATGATGAGAAATCTGGACCCTGCAATCAGACCCATCTGGGTTTGAACTCCAGCTCAGCCATTTCTAACCCTATTGTTGGGGGCAGGATTTTGTTTTTTATTGTAGGTCACTTTTTTATATGGAAATACTGAGGAAGCAATAAAATTTGTGATCAATAAATGAAATAAAATATGAAAATGTTCACTAAACAATATTTTTAAATACTGACCTAAAACTTATAGTAGCACAAATGATGGCTTCTTGGGGTCAAGTTTGTAAATGAGGAACCTGGGCCTAAATGAAATGACGACAGGCTTATGGTGAGGTTGTATTTGCATTGTAAGTAGCACAGTTTTTGCCCCAATTATGTTGCCATTTATAGTCAAAGACATTGTAGAGCAAGGTCCAGGATCCTTCAAAGCCACTCCTTGGTACTCTCTCTGCACCTCCAAATGATAACTATTACCATCAGTTTAGAGAAATTTATTTCTTTCAATCTCCTCCTTCCCCAACTCTAACATGAGTATTTTCACATATCTTTCTCCTTCCTTCTATATTTTCTAACATCTACTTCTTTTTGTCTCTACTCTAGCTACCTTCATCCAGACTTCCAGTCTCTCATCCAAGCCACAGTGATGGCCTCCAGACTCTCCATTCTTCAGTTCCCTTCCATTCTTCTCAATTAAACTTGAGTAATTTTTTTGAAAGTCTTAAAAAAAAAAACAACTGTGGCTTTTAACTTGTAAAAACCGTAGCAGTTTTCCCTGCCTATAGAAATAAATTTTCCTATATGTTAATTGGATTGATTTAGTCATTTCACAATGTATACAGATAGCAAAACATCATGTTATATGCCATAAATATATACTAATATTATCTGCCAATTTTTAAAAAGGAGAGAAACAAAGCGTAATGGAAACGAAACAAGGCTGTGCATGGTTCTCCGGTCCCTGTCCATTACTTCACCTCCACTGAGGGCTGACCATGCTCCATGTGTCTGAATCCGTGACTGTCTCATGCTCTTTCTCATCTCAGTCCATGCCCTCTGTCTGCAGTGTGCTTCTCTGCTCTCTTCCCCTCACTAATCCCTCTTCATCCTCCTAATAACTGTTGGCATATCATGACCACATGAAAGCCTTCCCTGATGCCTCTGATCATTGTGAGAGTTCATAGCACATGCAGTGGTTTACTGGTAATTCATTCATTCATTATTTCATTCATTCAATAATTCAATAAATGTGTGGCTAGGCACTGTGCTGCAGGAAAAAATGTAAGCAAAACCAGATATAATTCTGCCTTCGTGGAGCTCAGTATACAGGGGAGATAGAATTAACTAAATAATCAATTGAATAAATTACTAATTATATAAATACATAAAAACTGGATGTATACTGCTAACTGAACAGGGACATATGATCTGAACAATGAATAAGGACAATTTTCTCCAAGGAAGTGATGCTGAAGCTGAGCTCTTAGGAATGAATTGGAGGGTATCAAGAGACAGACGTCATAGATGTGACACAGGAAAGCACATGTCAAGTTGGAGGAAATGAAGAGACTGAAAAGGCAGGAAAATGAAGAGTGTAGAGATGCAGGCAGTCAGCAGATTATGAAATGACCCGTATGCCAGAGAGATGAATTTCTACCTTCCTAAGTCAAAAATGAACTGGACAAAGGTCAGAGTGGATATGGCTTACCAGTTAGGAGGATGGGGCCATGCTCCAAAGGGATGGTACCTAGAATCAGGCTGGGATCATGGGGATGAAAGTAACTGGGTAGATTTAAAAGATTTTTTAAAAAGCTAAATAGACAAGATTTGGGTGGTGAGTTGGATGTAGGGGGTAAAAAGAAAACACTGCTAATGATGAATGTTAAGTTTATAGAATTGACTACAAAAAGAAATCCAGAATAATCCCAGAGGGGTGTTTTGGAATTCAGTTTTGAATGCACTGGCTATGAAATGCCTTTGAGACATCATAGCACTTTGTACCCTGCTTCACTGTAGGGCTCACAACATCAGTGATTGCCTGTCTTTTTCATCATCCTCTAGTTAGAAACTATCATCATTTGCAATGTAAATGGTGTGCAATAGATTCTCTGTCGGATACAAAGACCTTGAATTATTATTCTGAATTTATTGAAGAAGTGTCTGCTGTCAATATCAGCAATTGACTCTGGGCATGGTGGCATGAGACTGTAATCCTAGCAACTCAGGAGCCTGAGGCAGGAGGATCACATGTTTGAGGTCAGCCTGGGCCACTTAGGGAGACCCTGTAAAATGAAAAGGGCTGGGGGTGTAGTTCAGTGGTGGAGCACTTGCCCAACATATGGAAGGTCCTGGATTCAATCCAGTGCCCCCCACACACACACAAATATAAGCAATTGGCACCACCCTTAATGTGGCCTTGGGACTTGGTTCCTTGCTGAATTCAGAAGCTGACC